>PNEQ01026872.1:0-60204 GCA_003012365.1 Medauroidea extradentata
TGATATGCTTCAACAACTGCATAACAGGTTGTAATTGTCTGTGAGCGTGGTACACATCCCTATCTTAGCGGATGTGACGCTTATTGCCTACTTACCAGGCACAGAACAGTTGTGTGCATTTTACTCGTAAACGGTGCAATGTAGGCATTTGCAACAAGAGGACATGTTTTGTCCTTACGGAGTGCTTCGTGGAGTAGACAACATTTCATGTTCCACAACAACACGCAAACATTCATTTATGCGAATTTACGAAAGCAACCCCTATTAATTTCATGAACGGGGGTGGTTTGAAGGCTGTACTTATTTGATGTTACCGATCGCACTCATTCGTACCATCACCCAAATATTCGTTATTTTACTCTTAACCGTTTAAGATATTTTGACAAAATACCGTTTTCAAACCCGATTTTCGAAGGCTTATTACGCCCTTAATATTCACTTTTCGGTAAAGTGTCCACTACAATGTCTACTTCATTTTTCATGAGGAATCACCTCCCGGAGTTTGGGTAAAGAGTTTCCGAACACCCTGTGT
Source organism: Medauroidea extradentata (assembly GCA_003012365.1). NCBI lineage: Eukaryota > Metazoa > Arthropoda > Insecta > Phasmatodea > Phasmatidae > Medauroidea > Medauroidea extradentata. Next base: position 533 of record PNEQ01026872.1, read on the forward strand.
ATATATATATATCGAGAGAGAGAGAGAGAGAGAGAGAGAGAGAGAGAGAGAGAGGGTGTAAGGAAATTAATAGTCCAAACTCTGGGACATGATTCCTCACGAAAAAATGAAGTATACATTATACAGGTCACTTTCAATGAAAGTAAATGCTAAGGCCGGAATAAACCCTTGAAGATTGAGTTTGAAAATCGTATTTTGTCAAAATATAAAAAACGGTCAGGTGTTAAATTACGATTCTTTGGGCTGTGTTTTGTACTGTCGAGATCTTTGACATTTAATTATTTCCCTTTCATGAAAATATTGGGGTTTGCCTCCCGTATATCGCACAAAATTACATTGGCGTTACGTTTTGTGAACATTGTATGTTGTCTATTCGGGCAGTACACCGTATGGAACAAAAAGGTCCTCTGGTCGCAAAGACCTAGAATGCACCGTTTACCAGAAAAATTATGGTCACAAAACGTAACGCCAATATAATTGTATGCCATATTAGTCAGGCAACCCCTACTACTTTCATGAAAGGGAAAGGTTAGAAGGCTGCAATTATTAAATGTTAAAGATCTCAATAACACTTAACACCACCCAAATATTTGTAATATAACTCCTAACTCTTTATGATATATTGACAAAATACGATTTTTAAACTCGATTTTCAAGGGCTTATTCCGCCCTTAATATTCACTTTTCTTGAAAATGTCCTATATAATGTCTACTTCATTTTTCACGAGAAACCACCTCCCGGAGTTTGGACTGTTAATTTCCTTACATATTGTATATGTAATACATACAGTATGTTAATGAATGACGTTTATAACTCTCCGTTGCGCTGTAGGGGATGCTAAGACGAGTAAAATAATATAGGACACTTGGTGAAACGGCACACAAGTTATCGTTTGTGAGGTTCGAAATCTGTGCTGATGTAGCAAATAATTATTTTTGAGAAGTCAACCAGTGCATAAAATGGTCAGATCTGACAGTTCATCGGGCCGCAGATATGTATAAAAAAATACAAGTCTCCAGCTGAAGCCCCTTCGGGTCGATTCCGTTAGCGTCACCTGCCACTGCCAGACTAGTAATTTCTGCAGTACTGTGTTTCTAACTGCTTAAAATACACAAGCGACGATATTCAAGAGGCACTTCCCAGCATTTGCGACACGAAGTGGCCTGTATCATTTTACTCGTCTTAGCATCCCGTATTGCGTCATTCATTAATAGATATGGTGGTATATCGCGAAAATTTTTTGTCAACATACTCTTGAAAAAGTTGTAGTTTCTCGCCACATGTATGATTAGGTGATATAGTCTGACACTCCGTATCTGTCTGCGAACCAATAACACGCATAGAATATTACAATAGTGGGTTTCCTATTGGCTTAGTCAAATAGGGTAACAGCTCCACGTAGAGGGAAAAGCCAGTGAGCTTTTGATAAGCTGGATGTACGTTGAAACCTAGCAAAGAGTCAACTTTTCTCGCTATAGCCTATGTACACACCAATTCACAAGATGATTCAGGACGGAGTGTGTTAATTATGCGTTTATCAGCTTATGAATAAGTAAGTAAAAATTAAATTTTTCGATTTTTCCCTAAAGTGATTTGTAGTGGAAGTAATGATACCCTGAAAATTTACTTCAAAATTGTATTTGTTTAGATAAAACCAAGAAAATAATCCGTCCTTCACTTTTGTCACTATTTAACGTGGTACTTTACGTTCTAAGAAATTTACATTTTACAGTAAATTTTCAGGGTAGCATCACCCCTACTATTATTCACTTTAAGGTAAAATAAAAAAAATAAAAGAAACATTTTCGACGTACTCTTTCATAAGCTGTCGCCACGAAAAATTAACATATCATACTCCGTCCAAACTCATTCTGTACATCGGTACACGTAAAACGAAAACTGCTTGGAAGACAAAATCTTATTTAAAGTTCTTTTGTACGTAGAGTTGGCGGGTAGTCGTTGACATCACCAAGAGAAGCGCTACGTAATCGGAAGTTACGATTTCTAACGTCTTCGGTAGCAGTTCTGCATTTATACGCTGAACTATTTGGAAGGTGATGGCTTGGGGTAACAAACTGATCTTACGCGACGAAGAAACTTTTCACCAACGAGCAGAAAATCCATATGTTACTCTACAGCACGTTTGGGATTCGCCAAAAGGTAACGTTTTCCTTGCCACGCTCGGAAAGACGATTGATAGTCACTTTTTCTTCACTCAGATAACTCTCGCTGGTGTGACCCATCTCGGCGTGCTGCAGTTTTGGTTCATGTCCTATTATTTCATAGATCTCTTCTTCCAACATGGTAGCGCTCCAAACGTCTACAATTTGGTACGAAATTAGCTGCTTGACACGTTTTTGCGTAGTTGGATAGGCCGTGTGGCGGCTGTTGACCAGGCGCTCTCCAGTGGCCATCACGGTCTCCGGACTTGCAGTCCTGCAGTTTTTTCTTTTGCGGTTACGTCAAGGATCAAGTTTAGGTTCTACCTGTTCCACATAACCTCAGAGACTTGAGAAACTGTAGCACGACAGCTCTTCTTACAGTTGCTCCTGAAATGCTGGGTCAGGTGTGGGCAGGAATGGGCCGTGTCACGAAGGGTGCATTCATAGAAAATTCATTAAGACAACGGAAGATTGAAGAAGTTTTGATGATCATTTAAAATCTAGGTGTTTAGAGCTGGTGAGAATGGAACAGCGCCAGAATGAAGGGATGGGGGAAACGAGGGATCCCCCAGAAGACCACGCCGGGAATCGAACCCAGATCGCCGTGGTGGGAGGCGAGTGGACTGGCCACTGCGCCAACCGCTGTCCCTGCGAAAACTTGAACGGTGGCCTTACACTTTAGGTGTACTTTTAAAAAGTCTCTTTTGGGCGATTTACAACAAACGTACAGCTTTACTGCCACAAGTCAACGAAAACACTGCATAGGAGTGCGATTCTAATGTCGCAAAATATGTTTTCTCATACCACAAATAATAGTCTTATCAAGAAACCGCTTAATTTTTTCACGCTACCACAACTAATTTATAAATGTGAGTCAAACGTAGCAGCAATTCTATAAAATCAATAGGCACATTGTCTAGTATTACGAACGAACTGGGCAACCATATAATGAATTGCAAGAGATAAAAGACAACAGCAGCAAGTTTAGAAAAACTGGCTTCTCTGCGTCCAACTGTCTACTCTATGTTTAACCGTAGTGGTACAGAGGCACATTACTAGCCAGGAATATTTGGTGTTAAAAAAGTCAGCATCAAAAGTCCGCGCCACTTTAAATACCGGTATTTTTATTAACAGAGAAAAAAACAATTTTAAATAATTTTTTTAAAATTGATTTATCGTTGTTATTAACGATCTCAAAACTGTTGTAATGTTTTTTCTCATTACATTTGCAACTGATTTTAAAATTTTAATTTCTGTGTTCTAGGATTTTTCTATCACTTTTCTAGTACCTGTAAGTTAAATTCTCGAAAGTAAAAAACTTCTTACTAACAGTTTAATGATAGTGTACTTTAGAATAATTGGGGTCGTTATATTAGTATGTGATTGTATAATTTTGTATTTTGAAGGAATTTGTTCCCTTTTAGTACACTGGTAAGACTAACCAGTAAATAATCAGCTAATGAATCCTATTGAAGTATGCTATAGCATATAGTAAATATAAGCATTTGACATAAATATTTCGTTGGAGCGTAATGATAAATAAAGCACACCTTATCACTCACTGCCTAGTTCAGAACCAGAATATACTGTGCAAGGTGACGCAATGGTAACACATTGGGATCCTGTCCGGGAGGATCTTGGTTCGATTCTTGACTCCCGGCCATCCTGATTTCAATTTTCCATGGTTTCCCGAAAGGCACCAGGTCAACTCTTAGATGTTTCCTTAACTAAGAATATAGCCGATTATTCTCTCAGGTCCTGTCCTTTTGTAAAGTTACGCATAACTCTCTGTAGCTGAGGACTTCGCTATCGACGAGACGCAAAGCCCAATAAAAAAAAATCAAAGCGTAAAAAGAAAGATTCTCGAAGACGTAATAGGCAGGCCTCCTACAGCCAGTTATAATGTTTAAATGTAATATTTCTCTCTCTTGTGATTTTTCCGAAAAAAAAAAAATATGCAGATATACGAAAAATTGGCATAAGGTTTTCTGAACAAACTCTGTAACGTATACTAATTATGCCTTCGAATGATGATGTAGGCCTACGTGTGCTCCGGTTTCCTTTGCTCTTAAGCTTAACAATGGAAGAACGTAAATTGATGTCATGAAGATAAATTGCTGATGCGCTGTATGGGTGTACAATGTTTCTTTTCACTTTAAACTTTATATCAAAATGCAAAAACATTAATTTTAATAATAAAAATAAGTATAGGCAAAATATAATTCGAAATGTTGATGTTCAAATTCAACTTGGACGGATATACAGCTGTGTAAACTTCAGCAAACACGTCAAAGAACTCTCACTGAGTAGGAAAACATTCTCCAAGCTTGAGGAGCATTCCGTGAATATCCAGTGCTAAAGAGTTTCTCAGTACCCTGTACCGACAAATAGAAGCCTTTACGAGCGAAAAAGCCATTAAAATTTAGTTTCTGTTAATTTAAACAATCGGAATTGAAAGCACGAACTCTTGACTGGAAAGTAAAGGTGTTCCGCATGACGTAAAGCTAGTTAGAGACTCAGATGACGATTTAAGAGTACGGGTAGTCATTGTGTATTTGAAGTTCGCGATATGTTTATTATTAATTTTTGTAAATTGATATGTTAGCTAGGTAACCGTAGACGTTTGCCAAACCCATGTGCCAGTGGCTTGAACATCACATTTATATATGTATACACAGTACATACTATATTCTTATATGTGTAAATGGCCTAACGACGCTAGTGGTATTATGGAAGAAATAGAATGGGCGTGAGAGTTTGAAATTAACTCTTGTTTTAATTAAGTATTTAAATAATGTTCATCTAAGAAACATGCTTGCTGATTATGTTGAATTTATAGGCGATCGTGAAAAAAAAATATTTGAAACAAGAAGTTGCTATCTTCCACTAATAAACTGCGATTTTAAATTAAAACGTTCACACTGCATACTAATTAAAAATAAAAGTTGGCTAAGAGAAACACTGTAAGGTCAATCGTTCTCAAGAAATGAACAAATTTGGCAGAGTTCAGGGGAATGCCTACGTATTATGGGTGCAAAACTGATGTTGAATGAAAGGTAATAATGTTAGGAACAATTCTAAGTTTACTATATTATAGTAACAAAATGTCACCTATCAATGAATTGTTAACCCTATTTCCTCTGTTTATATCTAACTACAATCATACATAATTTATTTCTAAGTATCTCCTCTCAAAGTTTATTCTGAGATATTTGTACACAAACACAAATACCTAAAAATCATTTTGTTCGTCGCTATTGATTGCTACGTCACTGGTGGAGGGAGCCTACAGGAGGTATTAGCTGTGGGAGAAGGGATTGGGGAAAGAGGAGAGGCTGGGATGATTTATTACTCTACCGTTTTCTAGGTCCAGTGTTTGAGTAAAATAATTTATCACGAATAGCGCAACGCAAACTGTACGTTATAGCTAACGAGTGTGTTGACCCTGACAGGTTGACAGTAGACCCGCATGTTTTAACTGCGGGCGCGAGCAATTAGCACCACAGTCAAATGTCGTCCAGCTAATAAGGCACACTGTAGTTGTTACGTCACTCAGTCGCCGACCATTCTGTGTCAATAGATGCCACATACGGGACTGTTAATGTACCTGTGCAAACTACTATCTACAGCGTGCATGCACTGTACATCATCGTGCGTTGCGGGTTGTGTTTACCTCTGATATTTTCCAATGCCGTATCTACAAATTACCTTACTGTAGTCTGCTACAAGGATGAGTGCACTTATCTGAGAGTTTTTGTGCTGACATAGTTCTCTCTGATCTGTGATACACAGTAATTCGGTTTCCAGCCTGTTTTCTTCTGCCAGTGTCAATTCACCTTCACCTACTCATGCAACAAAGTAATACTGGGTTTCACAAATAAAATATTTTCAACTTAGTTTTTTAAATGACATTTCCGAGCTGTCAAAAAGTGCACTCGTTTGTGGAACAGACAATAAAAGAACGTGTTTCCATGTACTTATGACAGAATATACCGTACAAAGCCACTTAAATGGCATACAATGCCCAAAATAATTATATTTAGGATCTCCCTTGCGAATAGTAGGATTAAAATTTTTTGCATCAGGCCAGATCCGAGGTTCACCTGTACTTTTACTTCAACAGCAAACGTGATTACACCACGTACAGTCTATGTTTATAGTCGGATTCACAACCACACGTAACGTACGTGCGAACACATTCACGAACGTTAAGTATTAGGGAATGGATTCACAACAAAATTTAATTTAGACATGCGCGGAAATTGTTTATATCATAACAAAATGTCGGTAAATAGGTGATCGTAATTTATTTTTATTTTTCGCAGCGAATTAAATAATTTATGACTACAAGATAAATAATTTCTCAATATAAATTAATATTTAATTGATTCTTACGCTTGCACATGCTGCATTCACAACCACCACTTAGTGTACGTGAGAAGTAGAAAGTTGATCAACTCTACACGTACGTACGCACGCTATGCGAGGATATGAATGCTGGCATGCACACTCGGTGTTTCTACTTTCACACGTACGTACACGCGTACGCTAAGTGGTGGTTGTGAATTCAGCTTATTTCCATTCAGTAAAATGTATTTCTTGTTGTCCGTGACGTCCAGCTCCGGACTCTCAACCTGTATAACGTCCTAAGAGGGTTTAAATTGTTTTTCTTTTAACAAAACTATGGTCGCGCTTTTTTGGTTGAACTCTGATACATCCTACACGTACGTTTTTTTTTTTTAGAGAAAAGCAATTCTATTATTTTTTTATAGCTCATAACATGAAGTGCTGCTGGATTTCAGAGTATCCTACTGTGTTTATGAACCAACGCTATTTCTACGAGAAGATTTATGTCAGCTGTCTGAGGCATGTATATACAGTGACAGGCAAATGGATTCGAAGAACTGCCAGTTTACAGAAGCAATTTTTTTCGTTATTTTTCATCTGAAAGAGTAGTTGAGGACAGCTCGAGTTGAAGGGGTATTCCCTTCTCACTGGGCTTGTGACGAAACGAGAGACTTAAACCTGCAGTGAACTTTTTAATAAGGGTGCTGTGACTGTTAAACTGACCAAAAGAAGATTCAAATGGTTTGGAGCATTCGTGCACTAGCACAGGCAGTCAGTCTTCGGCCACGGTCACACTAAAGGTCAAACACGTTCAGTTAAATACATTCGGCAGCCATGCTTGAACGTGTTTAAAGCTTAAACTTGTTGCGAGGTTACACGACTGAATAAACTCAACAAACTTTCTAGCCTCAACACACTTGGAACCTGAAATGTACCATATTTAATTATTATCAAATTTATACTCAACATTTGTGACTTTATAACTACCATACTGCATCTAACTGCAATGCTGCTGTGTGTAAAGTTGATATAAATATTTTACGCCTAAAAGTTAATTAAATTTAACGAGTGTAAATTATCGGACCAAAAATCAGCCATATTTGTTACACTGATCGTTACTCCAAGCAACCAATAGGAGAGAAGCATCGAAGATATGTCGTTCGAAACTACATATGAAACCAGTTGGCTCTGAACGATAAGAGGAGATTGTGATCTGAACTCGTTCGTAGTTCGTGTAACCGCTCCATAAAACTGGACATGTTTAAGTGAAGTAGTTCTGTATCCAGTGTGACCGCGGCCTTAGTGGTGAAAATCACTTAGTAGGTACCACCGGGTACGGCGTTTTTCGTAGAAACCGTTAATCAAAGGGACTTAAAGCGATGATCCTGTTATTTTATTTGTGCAAAGTCCAATGCAGCTTTATATGGTTTAGTTTTATGACTACGGTTGATTTTTTCTCAGCTACAGCAAGGTGAAAAAATCATTTTTAACACTTTTTAGGAGCTTGGAAATCATTTTTTTAATTAGCGAACGGCATTTTTTAAATCTTAGGGACACAGTTTGAAGTATCCCTTTTTGGATTAAATCATTAGAAACACTTTAATAGTTATACATGAAAAATACTTTCTATACCACGTTACAGCACGTCTCAAGCGTCCGGTCCACTAATACTTAGGCTGTAATTGAATCGGTGATTGGAAAAAGGGAAAAAGTCCAAATTTAGCGAAATTAACTGATATATACAAAATATTCCTTTTCCGTCTGCCGATACTATGGTGTAAAAAGGAAAAATGTCCACTGAATATTGCAGCGCTGTGGCCACATTGAATTCTTGGTGAGTGGAAAAAGGAAGAATGTCCTGGACATATTTCCTTGTCCCACTCAACAATCATACACGAAATTAGTAGTCTACTATTACTATTGATTTCAGTCATACTGTTATATTTAGCTATGATCTCTATGCTTTGTGTTCTTTTCTGTTCGTTGTTTACATGTAAACAAAATATTTTGCTGATACATTGTGGTGGTGTGTTTAGCTATGAGTGAAAGTGAATCGTAATTTGAAGAATGTTGTAAGAGAAGGAGGAAAGGTGTGAGAAACACACACGAAAAATTAAAAGAGAAGAGAAAATTAGCTAAAGCAAGAGAATTAAAGTACACAACATCAAAATGGATTATTGTTCCAGCCAAAACGACTGGTTCACATTGCATATGAGCATATAACATTGTAGTTTTTTAAAACACAGTCATTCGGGTTAAATATCCAACATCAGATAGATTGTTATAATATTCTGCAACAGTTCAAATTTCAAAGGGTGTGTTAAGATATTTAGTATGTTAGGGTATAAACTGTGTGGCCAAACCTTCCTGTGTTGTTCAGTTTTCAATTTTTAAAGCTAAAGTGAAGGTGACATTTTCCATAATATTATATCAAATTCGTTAACTAGGTGTATCTCCATATGAGAGAGAGAATAACATTAAGTAAAAGTACCTAACCTACAATACCTAATTTGTAATCATTTCTGTAATAGCCAAGCTACGACTATCGAATTTGCTATTTAGGCTTACAGGTATCATTTCTATGTTGGAAAAAGGATAGTATTAAGTAAACGGACTAAGAGAGCTGAAATACTTGGACCTACCTGATGTGTAATATTTTCCACAATAGTCGGGCTAGGACAACGAAAATAGGTATCTTAATGTGAAAAATAGGATAGCAATAAGTAAAAGTAACTAAGAGACCTAAAATACTTAATTTTTAATATTTTCGTAATTTCCTTAATGGTAGTGATTCTGAAACAGGCCTGATATTACACAATGCTAGTTGCGTGTCGTAATGTGTATACTAATAAAATCAAATAGTGCAAAACCCGATACACTTTCAAAAATAATATCGGTTTACCAGGTCTCATGGGTAAATCAGGCCAGTCTGAAGAATGTGACAAAAGCAGTGGGCTTGTTACATAGGAATTTCACATGTGTAGCATTGCTGGATGATTATTAGTGATGGTGAAGAGAATGCCATTCACCAACATATTTAACAATTCCGTTTTTTTTTCAGATGTCCAAGAAAGTGTTTCGACGAATTCACAGAAGAAGAACAGATAGTAATAATTTCTAAGTTGTATGATGGAAAAACAAAAAAGAGCAAGACTTGTACCTTTCTGGATTAGTGGAATGTAGTCCAATCGCAAGACGGAGAAACAGAAAAAAAAAGAACCAGCCTTTGTGTCAAAACTTCAACTTTCAAATATTATGTTAAGAAGAGATCAGAGAGGATACATGTTTGTCGTAAAGCATTTCTCACCTTACATTCAGTTGGTAACAAGGCAGTTCATCGTCTAACATCTCTCTTGGCAAGTGGAAAGTCCCCAAAAGATAACAGAGGAAAACATCTGAATCGTGGCAATGGTAAAGGTGGTGATGTGGTTGCTGCTATTAATGACCATATCAAATCATTTCCCAAGCACATTACACATTATAGTGTGAAACCAGTTATTTACCTGGATGCAGTGTTGACTGTAAGAAAAATTCACGAACTTTTCTGTCAGAAGTATCCAAGTCTTAAAGTCAAGTATGAGTACTACCTTAAATACTATCGGGAGAACTGTAACTACAGGTTTGGTCGTCCACTAGTGGGTGTGTGCTCTACATGTGAAGACCTTGGGGCAAAGTTGAAATCTACTTTTCTCACTGACACAGCAAAAAGGGTTGCAGCTACTGAGCTAATCATTAATAAGAGACGTGCAACAAAGTTTTACAAAAATCTACAGAAAGTCACCACGCTTCGTCAGAAAAGAGAGGATGTAGTTGGGATAGTGTTTGATTACATGCAGAACTTACCTTTGCAGTGTCTACCATTTCAAGAAATGTTTTACATGAGGAAACGTGGCCTTATGTGTTCGGTGTACATGACCTAAAGAACAATACTGCAAAATTGTATTGTTACCACGAAGGACAGGCTAAACGTGGCCCAGATGAAGTGTGTAAATTCCTGTTGGACTACTTAAATGACCTTCCACCAACAGTTAAAGATGTATATTTAATTTAGTGACTCTTGCAGTGGTCAAAATCATAACCATACCGTAGTGCGATTTTTAATGTACCTAGCTATCAGCAAAAGATTCAAGGTTATCCATCAGTATTTTCCAGTGCGGTGTCATTCGTTCTTACTGTGTGACCGTGATTTTGCAGTTATTAAACGAGAGGTACGACGACATGACCGTGTTTATTCTGTGATGGACTACGTAGTCATGATAGTAAATGCCAGAACAAAATGCTTACCAAGTGAAGTTAGTTGAAAACCAAGATATCATAGATTTCAAGAACTGGTGGCCAGTGTTCTTCAAGAAAAATAGTAAAGCACTAGGTGTTCAAACCAAGGATCACTTCACACTGGCTACATACAGACATTTGACCTATAGCTCTCAAACACCTGGGTACGTCACAGCATCAGCATTCATTGATGGGATTGTTTCAAATACTTTCAAGCTCTTGAAAGGTACAGAAGAACCAGGGTGCCCATCTCTGAAAGCTTATAAAACACTTATTCCCTTGAATCCTCTTAAAATACAAGATGTTACCAAACTCATTAAACATGTTCCAGTAGAACATCAAGTATTTTATCAGGGTATTGCTGAGTGGTCACAAGCAACAATGGTACAGTCAGAAGACGAGAGTGATTAGGACATGATCTGTGTGCTAACGAAACATCAGTTTGATCTGATAAAATTAGTTTCTGTGTAATAGAGTGTACTTTAAACTGTTTGCATTGTTGTTATTAAATATGTACCGCAGTTTTGGATTACAATTTCCAATATCGATATGTTTCTTGAATTTTATTTCATTATTTTGTTCATTTTATTGGATTTATTGGGAAAAGGAAAAAAGTTCATCATAATTAACTGTTATCTGTAGTCAAACAGTAAGTAAAATGCTGAATGTTTTAACTAAAATGTATTCACCTTGAGTAGGAGTACACGTTTCCTATTTATAGAAAATATATACGACTTGTTATTAAAAAGTTATAAGGTTTTTTATTGTTTTCTCAAAACACAAGTTTTGGACATGTTTCCTTTTTCCAATCAACGATTCAATTCATAGTCGAAGGCTTGTTTGGAAAATAAGTAGAACTTCGTGAAGTAATGCTTATTCTCTAAGCAATACTTATTTCAGCAATGAATTCATAAACGCCTTCTTCACGAAGTAAAACTTCAACAAGCATTACTTAGGCCAAGTTGTACTTGATGAAGTAACCAAATAAGTGTCGCTACAATATCAGAACCAACATGACACAACTGAAGTTTGTATTTTTATTACAGTAGTCATCTACAGTAATTGAATATTTGGTTACATTTGATTGTCAATTCCACTTTAATGTATTTTTCTTTTACTTGAATACATGTTCAAAACTATATCACAATACTGATGTCAAAAACGAGTTAGTTAATGTGTTGACATATTTTTTGTATCTGTGCAGTTTGCTAACTGTGAAATGAAAAATCACATTCACGACTCGACTCGATGAAAAATACGTTTTGCATGAACACGTGCTGCATACTTGTTGATGAGAATATTTTACTGAATTGTGTTTCAGTTGATATTCAACATAGGAATATAAATTATGATGTAATTAACGTTCACATATGCCACGTATTATTGCCGAACCTGTTTTGCTTACCAATTGACAACATAACCTCATATCACAAAGCTGGCTTTGAGCACATGTACAGTACGTAATTTTTGTGAATGAAGTGGTCAAGTGTACTGAAATTGTAATGTTGTGATCTTATGAATAGCTTTCTGTCAGATTCAAAACTCGGAAGCTTACACTAAATTATTGCAATGTACACGTTGCGCTTAGCGGACATTTGTTAGATTATAGGTTAACAAATGCCCGTTCGTGTGCTTCAATGAAGTTAATAAAATTCTGGTTTTTACAAGTTGGCCCTAACATTGCGACTGTTACTAACTTAAAATGAAATGCTCTTATATTATACATCCTGACATGTTCTTGACCGCATATCATGCTGCATTTGAAATAAAGTTTATAAACGGCCTGCTGGACGTGTTTTGCCTACCAACTGATACCATAACCTATCAATAACCTATCACAAAACAGACTTTGAGCATATTTGCGAATTTCGAGTATGATGAAATAAAGTGAACGATATTGTGTATTAAAATTGAATGCTGTGAACACATAATTATATTTCTGTCAGCTTCCAACCTGGCTTGCTACCACTTGACGAAAATTTATTTAGGTTATAGGCAACGCTAAATTTCGTTCACTTCAATTCAAATATTATTATTATTATTGTTTTTATAAGTAGGTCTTAACAGAAACGGCTGTTATTGTGTAGAAATTTATTGGGTGTAAAGTTCTTAGACCTTGATAGGCCTATTATAGGTGGATTTTAAACATTTTCAATCTGCAACTTTTTCATTATAATAAGTATGTAGCCAGGTAAACGTAGCTAAATGTCCAGTGCATATTAAAACGGAATTTACAAATAAAACATCATTCCAATGATATTATTAGCATACAAAATTCTTTAAGGAACCAAAACACGAAGAAAGTGTTTGAATAAAGGTTAAGAAATGAGGTTATGTTTTCGTAGCTGTGTCTGTTGAATTTTTATTTATCAGTTTAGTTCCATGTACGTTTTATGCCTAACTTTTCAAATGCCTCTTTTCATTACATATGTGGAATGAAATATCATTACATAACCTATTTCTTGCATACAAATCCTTTACTTGCCATTTAGGGAGCAGACTTGACAAAGTACTACTTAAATGCTTGGATAAGCAAAGCTTATTTGATATTGAATACTTGTGAAAAAAGTAGCACTTATTTTGTGACTGTGAATACTTATTAAGCAGTACTTATTTGAAGTAATACTTTATGCAGCATTACTTGACGTAGTTACAAAAAGTAATACTTATTTCTAGCACTATGAATTGAAAACTGTACTTAAGCACGGATATAAGTAGCACTTATTTCAAGTACCACTTATATCACCACTATGAATTCCTCCCTAAATGTGGCCGCTTGCCCAGGCAGTCGAGTGGCATGAAGAGTTTCGGCCATTGTTAGATTTTTGAAAAACTGCTCAACGCGCATGGGTGATATCTGCTTAGGAATTGTATTCAAAGAACGTCACACGTGTATATACCAATTTCAGGTAAACAACTGCTGATTTAAGCATATTTTCTAGTGGCCGAAAACGGTGAAAATGCGTGTTTTGTTGTCTCTTTTAGTAATGAAAATCGTGGCGCAGTATTTTTCGAAAGGTATACGCGTGCACAATACATCTTTATTTTTAATACTTCATCATAATAAGATAAGGCCACCGGTGAATGTCTGATAGAGGCGAATTGTCAGCGAGAAGACTGCACGCATATTCACGACTTGCACCTAAAGACTAGATGTAGATCTACTGTTCAATGCTTTATCTTTGACCCGTTAATGACTGGACGAAACTGCTGGCGCCACTGTCGCAGGGGTGCTGTTGTAAAGATAAGTTCGTTATTTTAATCAAAACTTAAGTGTTTAAAAATATTCTGATTAAACTTAAGTAAGGTTCTAATATTTGTACTTTAAAAATATAATACATTTAACGTTGGAAAAATAATGACTAGCACGAGTGTGCCAGTGGCGCCACAAGTTTTCATCCATATTTACGGATATTAAAGGAACTGAAATCATTCATAAAGGGGTCAATATTTTACAGAAGTGTCCAGACCTGAACTTCTAAGGCAGTGGGCTAGAGTGAGGCATAATGCACGTACTGTTCCGTCCTTATCGCTTCCGCACGACGTCCACCTAGGCAACCACCTTAAGTTGCAACTGTTTTTGTACGTTCGTTGATCTTGGCCGCGCACTACTCGGGATGATGCATCTCGTCTTACTCGTCGGGTTCTTTCCCGCTGGTCATGACTCAGGCGACGACAACGCGGTCACGCAGCTTGCAGCAGGCGACTTGAAGAAGTCTGCCGCGCGCGCTAACTTCCTCGGCACGGTGGGGGTCAAACGTCACGTACATACATACACACAGCAGAGGGACTGGATTTTCCTTGTCGCCGCCGCTCTGCAGGCATATATGGGCGCGCGGCGGGTGGAGGGGACACCAGTAGCGACTCAGCTCTCAGCAGCCATGGAGCGACCCATCTCCGCGCTCTTCGTCCTTATTGTTGCCGCCGTCGCCTCAGACGCCCAGGTGCTCTTCGCAGGTATTATCTCCAATGAACTTTCTACAAATATGTTATTGTTCCACCCTTTTCGTTTTACAAGATACTGAATTACTAGAATCCATCCAGTTTTTTTTTCCTTTATGTGTTCCATGTCTTGTTCAATTCATCGATCAGAATAGGCGCAGTGTTACTGGCACAAATCGAATTATTAAAATATAGTATTATAGGAGCAATTAACTGCGAATACAAAATTAATCAAATTTTATCTAGGAAATAAACCGAATAATCATTTGTCGTATTTACGATTTGTGAATTGATTTTAGTTGACTAAGTCATATCTTGTGCTCTCATTTGTATAGTTTTATTTGTCAGCGAGTAGGGAACCGAGGCAGAGAGAGAGAGAGAGAGAGAGAGAGTTCATGTCTCCTGCACAGTAATCAGTTTCCGAGTACCCGCTGTCACTGAACGTTTTAGAAACGTCAGAACCACGTGGCTTGGTGAAGTGTTCAGCACGTTGTTTATAAAATACGTAATCATTCAATAAAATATTCTTCGGGAATATGCCACTAAATTGAGCATAACAGAGATAACTGAAAACGAAAATCGACTTGGTGTTCCCGTCTATGGACAGGTTCACATGTTGTATGATAAGAGGGCCAGGATGAAGGTTGGGCCGGCTTCTTGACTAGCGTTTTATGCCTATCGCCTAAGGATGAGGTGAGAAGAGTGTGGAGCAGCGATGGAGTGAGAAAGATGGGGGAAACGGGTGTTCACCAAGAAAACTCGCCGGCCAACGACAACGTCCGCCACGTTTCCCACATACGAAAAATCCGAGAACGGGCTCTCCGGAGATTGAACCCGGACCGCCTAGGTGGGAGGTCTGACCCCTCGACCACTGCGGCCCCAACAGAGATAACTCTCAGATACAAAAATCCGAGTCGTTTTTATATGTTATTATTTTTGGTAGTTTTGTGTTTTGCACGTCATAATACTGGTTTATGTAACTTACAACAAAACTTTTCAACAACGTTTTCCTTTAAAAAAATAAAATAAAGAAAGCCAATTGCTTTACCCATTGTAAGAGTTACGTAATGTAAATTATTTGCGTATTTTGACAATTTAGCAAACGTCATTTTACCCAGCTTTGTTGCAAAAAGTTTACATTTAAAACTATGTATCTATGTTATTAATTAATAAACATACAATTATTTGATTATATACATATTATTATGTAACATATAGGATGAGTCAGGACGGAGTGTGTTAATTTGGCGTGGTTATAGCTAATGGAAAAGTAATTCGAAAATTATTTTTAAATTTTTTTACGAAACGTGAATAGACTATAAAATGCAATTACACTAACTATAAAATTAAGTATTACACGATATTAACTAACGACGTCGCCACACAAACACACTCCGTCCTGAATACCCGGTGCTTCGCCTGAGCCTGCAGATTGACATGTATGCAATTCGGCCATGATACAGCCCATTCCTTAGCGCTAACAGTAGTCCCCAACATCCGACATCGCCTCACACACACAAATAAATAAACAAATAAATATGGTCTATATATGTGCGTATGTATATACATATACACATACATGTATGTTTATAAGGTTGAGCTGCGAGGATCAAATAGCAGGAAATGACATCTGATATGCCGAAGATAAGGTCATATGAACGTATGTCCGGGAATAGGTCATGTATTTATTCATAATTCTTGTACAGTGCAGTGCAGTGTACTGTCATTAGATTCCAGTTAGGTGCGGTGTTCGAAAATTCCCCCCTTCCTATCCAGAAAAGGGTTTTTAGGGTTGGAAGAGCGCATTCGTGTTGCCTATGGTGTCATTCGTATGACGGGTGGCACAGGAAAAATGCACGAATAAAATTATGTTTAATATGAAAACCGTATATTTACGTACATTATGTCCATGTGATGTCTTTTGCTCCTTATCCTTTCAGGAATAGTCTTCGTCAGTCTACCAACATTGCTCAAAATCACATGTTAATATTTCAATAAAGCTCATGATTAAACGTACAGTACAAGTGGAATATTCCTAAAAATACAAATTTTGGAGGGCAGAAATTATCTGCCTTTATATCACCGTAATAACTTATCTCTTAACTGCAGCAAAACAAGTGCGAACTTACGTAAGATTGTTTTGTAGACATGTTTAATCATAAGTAAAGCTGAATTCTTAGCACCCTCGTGAGTCGCAATTTGTCGGAAGATTATCCTTACATTAAAATTCCAATGTAATCTTGATTGTCTTCGGTCTTAAATAAAAATAAATTGAAGTCTCTGGCCTGATATAAAAAAAACTATTTTTTTTACTGGCTGATTGGTAATGCGCAGAAGTAACGTTGTTATTAGTAAATAACTATAACGAAATTATTAATTTCAGTAGCACCTCATGCACGGATTCACATTGGATGTGTTTTGTTCTTTGAAACACCACAGGCCGTTATACAGGCGATTGTGAATATTTTGATATGTTTGATCTAAACTTTCCTCTCTCCTTTTCAGCAGCTAACTAAACGGCGTAGCCTACAGGGAACGTAGCCCAAGGCGAGAATTACATTGGCAGACTCCTGAACCGAGAGCATGTCAACTCCTGCTGAGCCCTGAAAGATGGCTTGAAATTAAGTCCTACGACGGAGAAGTACCGGAATATGAAGTGCTGGGAAAACAGGAGTATCTCGAGAAAACCCGACAGCCAACGACAGTGTTCGCCACGATTCCCACATCGAAAAAAATTAGGATCTACCTCGGATCGCCCTGGTCGGAGGAGAGAGCTACACCGCCACGGCTCTTCTTCAGTTATTAATCTTTAATCTTATATATTTACTGCTGCCATTTGTCACCAACCATTCCCATTACGGTGGGTCTATTTGTCGCATTATTTTACAAGCATGTAATTTTTTATTTTTTGATGTGCCATTAGCATTTTATCTTTGGACGTTTTTGCACTCGGGGTATTTCGCGAAGTGAAATAACCGCTGGGAATTCTGAGAGTTTTCCTCTGGAATAACCGGAGACGTAATCGTCATATGGCTAGTGAGCGCACAACACTATTAACATGTTGCGATCCCCCGGGTCCCGGACCCCCACATGTGGGAATCGCGCCGGACGATATCGTTGGTCGGCGGGCTCTCTCAGGGATCTCACTTCCCCCTCCCTTTCTCTCACACACGTGTTCTCCGGCGCTCCATTAGTGTAGAGACCCATCATTCTCCGAGGCAAGCAGATGCCAACGGACGTCCAGTCGTAAATCTACAGTTCGAGGTGTGATACCCCTGGCTCCCGGGTACCCTCCCCGTACAATATTTACCTACTTACTGTTAAGGCCGTGCTTGGGAGTTTTTTCTCATTGGTGCAAAAAATTCAAAACTTTTTAATGGTATGCTTTGTAACAACTGAAAACAAAAAGCAGCCACACGATGCACAATTTTATGTAGGCGTTTTAAAAAATAATGCACTATTCGTTCGCAAAACATTATTCTGCTTGATTTTGGCTTATTTTCATAACCAAAATGACAATAATTTGGGTGCAAAAATCAGGAAATTTATTAGGTTTATTCCTACCGTAAAATTACGTACACTTTATGATACATTTGTGACAAAACAATGTAGGGATTCTTTGATATGAAAATTATGCTTCTTTAAAAAATATTTTCAAAATAGGTTAGAACTACTAGGCGTGGCAGTAAACGTACTCGACACGAACTTCCTCGGTAACATTTTGAACTGTAACGTAAAGCAGCATGAGGCGAGCAAGAAGATTAAAGGGAATAACCGTGCCTCTTTATGTTTACGTGATGCAAGCTTGCCTAACTGTGCAGTCTGTAGAACAATGTACAGAGTAATCTATTTTATTTGATACTTATTTATATATTTTTTGTATTTAATAAATAAGATTTGATAACTCTCTGCCAGTCATGCAAGGAGTACAGGCAAAAATTGTTAACGTGAATTTTGGAAGAAATAGGGAAATTTATTTTTAAAAGGTTGATTTTAAAAAAATGTTGCGGTTCTCGTGAACCACCTATACTTACCTACATTCTCAACGCTTACATACGTATGCTGGTATAATTTCCTACATTTCCTTATGACATCTAATACTGGCTGTGGAAGTCTTCGGCAAGCCGGAGGATATTTTCCGTAATTTACAAACATACTTTCTTACATTTGGGAATGCATCTGTGTAACGGACTCTATTGGCTTACGTGATGGTTTTCTGTATATATATATATATATATTTACACGCAGCTGTTTTAAAAATCCAAAAACAGTTTGAGTTGATGATAGAAGTTTCCAATGATTTTGGAGGCATGTTTACCTGTATGCATTTTAAAATATCGTAGGTGAACATATTGGGGCCATGTTCAACAGTATCGTCAAAATAGCTTGTTTCAAAAATCGCAAGAAATAGTTGAAGTACTATATCAACGACCACATTTAAAGCAGTTAGTTGCTAAATTCACGTAATGTCAATTTTAGATAGTATGTTCACTAACATTTTTGTTGAGTTTTTTTTTTTTTTTGCACTTCGTAGTTTTGCATGGTCCATCTAAGTCAAAATCGTACTGTTTTTTTACTTACCCACAATAATATATATCTCACGTAACAAAATCAAATAATCCACACCAAACGTAAAAGTTATTAACTGTCTATCAAACCACTTATATAATTACAGAAAATGTTTTCGTATTTAAACATACTAATATAGATTAATGTATATTTTCACAACTTTTTTCTACTTCATAAACATTCTCGCGAGTGATTTAGGAGCTTTCATTTAGTTTCACACGATATATTTTTCGCGTGTAAATTATTTTATTTCTGCACGTGGTTTGATTTTATTATGTTCAAGTTTCAATAACAGCAAAATTTTGCATTTGCCACGTTCACATACTCGTGCAAAAAAATGTTAAATTTTTCATTATGTGAAAATGTTATCAGACGCAATGTCAATAAGTGGAATATTATAAAAGAAAAAAAACTTTTTTCTTTCTATTTACTCCTCCTGGCCTTTCCGGCCATACGCAGCTTCTTTTTCTGTTCGTTTGTAGTCTTAATTTCTCAGTATTCTTATATTTCAACTGCGTATAGTAAACATTTTTATTTGTTTATTATTCTTAAAACTACGTTCTAACTGGGGTACCGGTTCATATATTATAATAAAATATAATTTTTTTTCTAATTTTGTGTTCTTTATTTAAAAACTTTAATCTCCTTTAAAACTATGTATATTCACGTAGGGAGTCTTGTTGTTGCATATCCGGGAACACTTTATTCATCGATTATTCATACGTATTAATACCTTAAAAATTTCACTACACAAACAGTTACAAAATTATAATACAAATTAATTATATATAATAATTTGTTTTCCTGATATAACTAACCCTGCCCTTACATAGATTTCGTAAGTTGTACTGTATTTGGCACACACACAAAATTACGCCCACTTCCACAGTACTACGCAACCACTCAACCAAGAGGACCCAGGCTCATCTACATCGGCGAGATTACTGCCTCCTAGTTAATCTTGCGTGTAACTGCTTATTTTGCAGTCCAACAGCCGTAGGTTGGAATGGCTACCCAGAAGTAAGTATAATAAGGCTTTTTCCTGCCGACGACGTGAAGAGGTCGGTTACGTAACAGCTAGTGTGCCGCGCACTTCTCTATTCCACACAACTTTAGCTCATTGTGATAACTCCGAGGGCACAAACTTGTTGTGTGCTGTACACGTTTGCTGCAATTTACTTTGAAATGCTTGTTTCTGAAATGAACCAGATATATCCATTCCATCGTCTGTGTAGTACATTTCCATGTTCATCGTGGCTGACATTAACAGCATGTGTCCAAATAACTGTCAAAACTTATCGAAGCTAAACGAAGCTCGTATTTGAATCGTGCACATCTTGCCGGTTATTAAAGAGACACTGAGTGAAAGTTTAGGTAATTATGACACAAACGAACTAGCGTAGGAAGAGAGTGCAAATAGACAGTCTTAGTCGCTTTTCCTGCAACGTCTGTAGCTATCCAACATACATTTCTGAGGTGAATCAGTTAAGTGATCCAATGTAAATAACGAAACTCACGTGGTCGTGGCGCTAAAAGGGTATATACGCTCACAATGACGCATGGAAAAATTTTCACACTAAGCACAGGCTTAGTTGGAAACTATCGTTGCACTGATAAAATGGTGCAAACTATTTTCATCCAACATTGATGCAATTAACACTGCTATGAGTGCACTAAACAAAGTATGTACATGAAAAAATTGAAATGGCCTCTCAAATTAAATTAACCGCATAGCTTTCCCGTGATCATAATTCATCCCTGAGGCAAGTAATATTTTTAATTCGTTTTAGAACGTGTTAGGGAAGATGGAGGGGGGTATGGCACTCACATCACGCTGCTTTAAAAAAATGTCATCGATTAATGAGCTTGTGGAGGTGGTGGTGGAGGGGGTGGGATGATGATGGGAGTTGTTATTGTGTACCATGATGATGGGAGTTGTTATTGTGTACCTGGTCACAGCCACAACATTTTTATCGACGTTTAATCATTCCTTTTTTTATTAATGATTTTATTATAATCCACTCACAGCAATTTCGGCCTTTCATGATGGCACTTAATTTCGGTCTAGTGCATTATCTGATGCCGGCGCCCTTTGTTAGAGGCGATGCGGAAGTTGATATTCCTTTGGTTATGTTTAAATTTGCCATTTCGTGTCCTCGTGATGCGCATCATTAATTAACGTTCGAATTCCGTAAGTTAGAAATTTGTCCCACCACTGGTGGGATGGCTGACAAGTGAGCGAAAAATTTTAGGCGCAGGTGCACAAATTTTTTCCGTTTCCAGGACTGGTTGATAATGTAATGATTTCCAACACAGAACCACTTTTTCTTGCAAATGTAACGTGTCAGTGATCACGATGAACACGTAATCATGAAATTTTTATTTTGTCACTGCAAGACTTAGGGGTTGTTTTATATATAAAGTTGATTTGTAGGCAAAAATATTTACTTGGTGATAAAGTTTGTCAAAGTAAAGAAAATATATACCAATGTAATTGCTACGCCGTTGTCATTTACATTCATAAATTTCTTCCGCCCTTGGCCTGGATCTTTTGGTATTGATAAATTCCTTATTGATGAAAGTATTGCTTTGTAATCTGTAGTTTGCCACTTAATCACGCAATTTAAAATTTCAATGCAGCATGTGTGTTCAAGTTTTGCACACGGAAATAAGCATCGTGTGTCCGTGTACGTTGTCACTTCCACACGCTGTGGGGTAGATATAGACTCCGCTGCTAAAGAAAGAATTCTCGTACAGTAGCACCTTGCTACTGAAAGTATAGACAACTTAGCCAGGCTTCTTAACGATCGTAAATTTCAAACGTTCGGTAATGAACTATTTGCCGAGGATTATCTCAAGTATGAAAGGTTCTTTATTGGACTTAATTGTTCTGTACATCTCTAAAGAGGTCGTTAGACTCTACGCCTTTGTATCATCCCGGTAACCGGAGAGTGGCTGACGTACTATTGGCAGTCTGAATGTCGTGTTAAAATGTCATTCGCCCGACGCTTACGCCAAGGTTTATATGTCAGAACATTTAACTTAACGACTAGCCACAATGGTCACCGAGGATGATTGAACTTGTCCCCGTAATACATCTGATGAAATTATGTAATAAACTGAAACGTAAAAATTTTTGTCTTCTTACATTTATGAATGTTTAAAAGAATAGCTGAGAAATGTTTTTAACACACATATAAAAGTATTTAAATGCCATTTGCAATCGGAGATCACTTACGGTATTTAATAATTTTTAAATGATGATTTCTGAATGTCAACACATACATTCACAATGTAGGCAGTCAGGTTGAAAATGTATGTATGATAAAAAAAAATATTTAAATTATGTTTGTTTGGATTACAAAGTCAATGCTTTGAATAGAACGGATCCTACACTCTAAAAATGTTATAAAAATATATCAGGATATATACGTGGAATTCATACAGCATTATGTCTTAAAAAGTGCATACGTATTATTTAGTGAAGAAAAAGAAAAAAGATAGCGAGTGATTTTCCAAGCAAACAATGAGGCCAGTACTAAAATACTTAATATTTTATTTAAAGGTTTCTCGTTTCTTAGTAAAATTTAAAATAATAAAATAAACTATGCTTAAAATTCGCAAGTTCCCCGCTGTAAAATTGGTTGAGTATTTTACTGTGAACGCAATAAGTCCTTACATTTTGGCCAACTTTCTCATTGAACACTTTTGTAGAGTACTGTTAGCTCTGGCTGTAGAAAATCTACACGCAATACGAAAATTAACTGTCTTACAGTACTAATAGAATATTATTAAAAAAAAAAGATTTTAATTAATAAAACTTTTTAATTTTTCAGTGTTTATTATGAATTGCATAATAAGAAATCGCGTAAGATATCTATTTTTTCACGTTGTCACTTTAACAAAGAGAGACTATTGATGATAATGTTGATTTGTAACTACTGAAGAAAAATATATAATGGGATGAAAGTTAAGAACTAAAACTGGCATTCTAAAAGCGCGGAGTAAGCAATTTAACTACAAACAAATAAATTAATTACCGTAACGTCAAGAGACAGGGTTTGTCGCGCTAGCCTCTGACCATTGTGGCTACTATCCGGGTTCGTTGATCGAAGCCAGTTTTGCCGCTTAGCATGAAATCCTTGATGTTGATCGGTGGGTTCTCTCAGGCCCCTCCCTTTCTCTTCATTACATAGCTTCATCTTACGTCATCTATCACAGACAACCGCAGCTTATAAGTCCTAGATTGTGCTTTCTCAAACAACTACTATCAGGCGGTCAATAAATAGGGCATTTTCGCTCCTTCCCCTATCTGTCGAGTGAAGTACTGGTTGATCAATTATTCAATTACGTCTTAAGATTTTGTGTTTTCAGTAACAATGATTATATGATGATCTCTGAGACTAACTCTACTGTAGGTGACTCGTCTTAGAGTTATGATAGGTTATTCGTCATGGAGTTATGATGGCACATGTTCTGCATGTTTGCCTAATAAATTGTAACATTTCTATATAAATAATGTCCCTCGATGAGGATGTTATAAAACCTGCATAAACGCGTGTTGCTAGTGCTTGAAAAATATGTACCTTCGTGATGAAACAACGCATCAGCTGATTGAAATGAACGGCTGTATACTGTAAAGTCCAGATTGTTGTGAACTGTTGGTTTCTGAATGCTGGTTTCTGGGAACTTGTTGGTGTGCGTAGAAACCTTGTAACATCAACGCATTTTCGTGTTCAGTTTCCTCGCCATGGACTTGATCACCTTGGGAGGAACGCTCGAGGGTCTGCCGCTTTCAAGTCCACTATAATGTAAAGGAAGATCTAAGCGTTTTTTTATTCAGATCTCGTACGTAAAGCAAAAAGAAAATAAGCACAACTTTCACATTACTAGATCCTGGTGGTGTAGGGAGTCATTGGGTCAAACCCTTCGTCCTGTTCCATGCGACGTTCATAATTCTATGTTTGGAAAATTATCTCCAGATAACCTGGCGTACGCTTAACAGCGACGCATACTGTATTTGGTTAACGTCTGATCGGGAATCGGCTTCTGATTGGTGAAATTAGGATTTCATTATTCCACTACCTGCAAGTGAATGTTTAAATTTAGTCTGATTTCATGTAACGGCTCTACTTTGAGAATGTAACACTTAATGGACGCAGTTGTTTGTGGCCTATTGAAAACGAGGAGGGATGCTCGGGGTACAAATATAGTTACCAATTTGGTAAGTACAAATCCGGCTCTTGTCGTGGCAAAATCTCAATTGTATTTACTACTACGTATACATATTTGAACAAATGAAGTTTTCTTGTGACTAGGACGTTCATACACATTGAATTAGGCGATGTGGTGACACCCACTTGTCTGACACACTTCATTTTAAATTGAAAGCTACTATGACAGTCATTCTTCAAGGCGTAACACGATATAAGCGCCTGAAATTAAATGGCTCTGTAATGTTGGAAATTGGAGCTAGTTACGCAATAGTAAACCCACTGACGTCCTTCAAAGCCCACAATGATGTCACACGTTCGTGGCTGGACTCCGGTCGTGAACCAGAGTCGTGGTGTGTGGCATGCATGGATGTTGCGAAAGAAAAAAAAGTTCGTATTTATGCTCTAGAATATACATTTTAGTGTACCGAAATATTAACTGCAAACTAATTTACCATTCAGCGTTCCCCATCAACGAGATCACGTACATGTACACTATTATTTTCTATCAGTCTATTTTTTGGATACGCTTCTGGGCCAACATTTCTAACGAACTCAGGCCGGAAAATTTATCGGAAAGGAAATGTGGATGACGCTACGGCTTGCAGTGGTGATCTCTTTCAACCACTTCCTTCCTTCATCTTCCTTCCTTCCTTCCTTTCATTCTTCGTTCAACGTAAATGTCAAGTTAAAGGTCATAAGCGTATTCCGACTTCAACTAATGTTACATGCGTATCTCATAGTTAAATACAATTTTTCAACAGAATTTTCTAAATATATTTATAATAATCAACAATTAACGTTTTTAATATTTCATGCCAGCAGACCCTCAGCAGAGAAGTTCATATCAATTGTTTTTTGCCGTTCGTGTATATTAAACCGTCATATTTCATTAAGATATTTAGTACAGTTTACTTATTTTGATTAAATTGATGTCTAAGTAGTATATCATCGAAAATTTAATCTATTTGTTTTATAAAACAGTGTGTTGCTCAGGTGGTCGTATTCTGCATCTAGTCCAAGCGTCACAGGGTATTTCCAAAGTATACAAGTAAACAGAAAACCGTGTAATTATCCACTCGTCTATTAATTACAGTACCTCCACACCAAATAGGCCTACGCACCTTTTAGGATATTTGAATAGTAATAATAGTTAAATTTCTAGTGCGGTAAGTTTTGTTTATTGTGTTGAGAGAGTGGTAATCGAAGGGACGATAGCCGTACTAAGAAAACTCGCGTCTTGATTAGTGCTATCACAGTGCTTAACATACACATCAGTTTATTATTATTGTTGTATTTTGTTTACAAAACAATTCATACTCCTTAAAAAGCTGCAGTCCATGCTCAGAAACTCTTACAATTATTTTGATAGTTTTCTCTTTCCAGCTAGTTAAATTTATGAGATTTGCATGAGGTTTTGTGTACTGTAATATTGCACTGAAATTAAGAGAAATCATTTTCTAATAATTATGTCGGAGAATATTTCCTTAGTCTTGAAGGGCGACAAACTTTTTCTTTACAGTAAAGATATGTTTGCTATTGTTACTGGCTTCCATGTCTTGATAACCAAAATTGCACCGCAAATGATTAACCGCATTTTGTCAACCGTCCCAAATCTTACGTGTTATGGCTAGGGTTCGAGGAAGAACGGTGAGGAGCATGTCACGTGTATTTTGTTTTATGCGGAACTGCTAAACATGTTCCCGATACACGGCATCGCAACTCATTTTGCCGCCCTGTGCAAGGCATTCTTATCGCCACGCCCCCTTCCCCTTAACAACACCAATAGGTGGCAGCAAAATTAGGATAAAATAAAGTAACTAACATTTTAGTTAGTCAGTTTTATTTACTAGTTAAGGTAAACTTTGCAGATAAATTGAGTCAATTATCGCACTACAGGATTTTAATTTTAAAATTTAACTAAAATACTTATTCTCCAATATGTTTCCAGCCGCCGCCCCAACTTTTCAGCCGCTCTGCGCACTTGCATGGTTTGCACCCCTGGTTACACCCGGCCCTGTCCCAGTATGTTTCTTTACTAAAGGAACGCATACTTAAAATATGCTTCTATGATTTAAAACATACTTCACGCCTATTATAAGCCTATTGTAAACTTGTTTTTGAACCCAAACAAATTAACTATTAACGGTTTTCTTTTCAATAAACTTGTCGACCTTATTCGTTGAAAAAAAATATGGAATATTTTGTTAAGTACTGAGACACATTTCCCACGAATATAATAACAGAACACCTGTCAAAGTCACGTAGAAAACTGAATACTACTAAAGCAATACGCACCAACTTGGTTCTCTACACATACATGCAATGTTGGCTGTATCGCTTCCGTTTGTAATGCCTCTAGGAGGTACAATAGAATTATGTGAGGAATCCTCTTAAAGAAAGGTAATATCATGATAGTAAGCGTGCACTTTAGCATCGAGGGATTGGGGCAGTCAGTGTCATGACTGAAACCACGACTGGCTACCTCCCCAGATGTTGTACCTTACTACACAAATACTATAACAGAAATTGTCGACATAGGTACCATAATATCATTTTGGGCAGATAGGAATGTAATTACTCAGCAGTTACATTCATAAAAATAAAAATGTACAGAATATATAAAAATCCAGGTTCTTCATTAGTTGCATATTGAAGATTTCGAACAGAATGTGGGCGAATATCATATTACGACAGTTAGCTCTGGTTTTAACCAAAGTGGTAGGGATCAGACTATCTTGAGGAAGGGTGAGTTGCAGTTGTGCCTCGCCTTCAAGAGGAACAGTCGTTGAAAACTAACAAAGATTTAACGACCGCGAGCATTCTCAACGAGAGAGCTGTTTCTCAGCCCGCATGGCAGTGTGACCCTGGAACACTGAGTGGCTTCTCAAGTCATTAAGCAGGGAACGTTAAAAAACCATCAGCATACGCCGCGCTCTCTCTTTCTGTGGTAAACAAGAGGGAGTGACCGAGCTACAGGGCACATAATGCTATCGAAGTTATATTGTGGCTCTTGTGTAGTATTCTTGATTCTCGATTTCGTGTCCGTTAGATGAAATTCCATAGCTGCCACGCTGGGCTAGGATACGTGTTCCCAGTCGCAAAGCCATCAGGTGACAAATTGTAGCACGATAGTTGGCTACGGAAAAAAAAAATAACAGTTATGACTCGTAACACTTTCCGTGACAAATACAACACGTTTAACTAGAGTTTTAAAGCAGCAAAGCATCGGCTGGTCTTACAGGGATGTGACTCACTGTTTTATTTTTATTTTTTCAAAAGTTCTGAAAAATTACTAACAATCATGAATTAAATACTTTTACGTGAAACGTGACCGCCACCTTTGATAACATGATAATGTTTGTGCATGTGTAAGCTTATATTGTTTTATTTTTAATCCGAAGTTAATTAATTTTGCACATATAATTTATTAGCGCGCAAGGGCGGATACAGAAAAATGGAGGCGTGCCGGGGTACAGGGAACATGACACTCTCTCCCAGTGAAACATGACACTGATATGAAATTCTCCTGTGAATGTTTCAAAACTGACATTTTATATCAAGAGGAATATTTCAATATATGTTACTCAAATAATTAGCTAATATTTCCTTTGATTTTTGCTATATAATTTTTTACAAACGTAAAAATTTAGACATGTGCCTGCTAAATAGAAACATATTACACACCCCAACTTTTTTTATAACAAACCGCCTTACCTTCCCCTCCCCTTCCCAATCCGAAAGTCTCGTTCTACCCCCTGGCTGCGTGTAAATCCTGACATTTTAATTCGCCTTGTAGATTGAAATTTAATTAATGCATGTGTCAACATCTACATGAAAATGGCAGTTTGGCTCGCTGACTAATATCCATAACTGTCACGAATCTAAGCGTTTATAGTTTACATACGTTCCAACGTAAAACATTTTGATTGTTTCAAGAAACAAGTCTAGCGGTACGTAGAGTGAGTTCGCAAATAAATTATTTTATGTCAGTGCAGTGAATTAATCGTGTAAGGATTGCCTGTTATGGGACGTGAATAGGAAATTTTATTACGATTTACAAACTGAAAGTTAGAATTAACTATGCTTTGTGCGACAGAATTGAACATCCAGATAGACTTAAGTTTGTAGGACGAATTCCTTAGAACAGTGTAAGACGAGAGTCATCTTAATACTCGATACATTGAAGCTATTACTTAGGACTGGTTGTACCATCAGGGTTAGTGCTGTGGATAAAATATGTTCTCCTGTTAGACCGCAAATATGTGTTGTATGAATTCCTGTTATTGCTAGGCAGCTAACAGACCGTATACCCGAGCAACAGTTGCGCATATATTTCCAGGCTGCTCGAGTCATGAGATCAGCAAGACTATCCAATTCTACGAGATTTCAGTATGCGGTACGTGATGACTGCAGAAGAGGATTCATACTAGTGTATTGTTATGTGAAGAGGCGCAGTTCATACAAGATCAGTGGCGGATCCAGCATTGTGTGAAAAGGGGGAGGGGGCTATGCCTTAAAAAGTGTGTAAATATACTCCCCAAGCCAGGGGTCCTCCTCCTGAAAAATTTCGATTTAGATATGCAAAATGGTGCTTTTTAAGGGGTTTATACACTAAAATTTAATTACATAAGTAAGAAAAATTTAAAATATATTATGTCTTAAAAAGTGAATAGTGCTAATAAAAAAATTAAATCAAAAAAAGTTAAAAAAGAAAAGAAATCTGACCTTAAAAAGTGGGGATGGGCCCCATGCCCCCCCCCCCTAAATCTGTCACTGCACAGGATGGTATTTTGAACTCCAGAAACAGTCACGTCTGAGGGGTTGACAATCCTCACGCATCGTATTTGCCATAACTTCAGGACCATTTATCAGTTAACGTGTGGACATGTATTGCTGGGCACCGTCTCAGTGGCGCTGTTTACCTTCGCTTCCTCCGTGAAAACTCTTTCATCCGCCGCCACACGTGGTTCCAACATGATGGCGATGCGCTAGTTCGTCATTGGCACGTTTGGTCATCGCTGGGTCGGACCGGGTGTGCCAGTACCGTGGCCGCCACGTTCCCCTGACCTCGTCAAAATTAGTTAATTTTATGGAGCTTCAAGATGTCGCTACTGCCAAGGCTCCCGTGGATTCAGTAATGACCCTCACCGGGTATGAGAATCTTTGTGCAGAACCTTAAAAATAAACCATTGCAAGCTTATTCCTGTATGTCTCGTACAGGCAAACTATCAGGTAGATAACTGCCCTCAATTTCAGTGACTTCTGCCTAGACGCTAGGCGACGTGCGATGTGCGTTCTGTGTCGTACTTAATGTTTCAACATTTCTAGACCTTGTACGCCCAAAATACGTCTACCGAGACGGCCACCTTAATACGCTGTAACGTATTGTTCCGACAACAGCTTCGCCACCGGAACGAGCAGAGAATAGCCATTAACAGCCTCCTGGACTGGTGTTGTCCGTCGAGGTCTCTTGGCGGCGCGTTAGTCACAGTTTCAGTGAGTCAGACGACAAAGAATAAAGAAGACGCGTTTTCCTCAACATTGCCGCTCTCGCGCGCGTAGGTGAGTCAGACATCCGGCGGATGTGGGCTACTCACTTCCTTGGTCATGTTTTTCGAATATTGGAACTTGTGCTCGTTCAGGTTGTAATACATCGAGTTCAACGACTCGTAGTTAGCACAGAAGTTATCATGACGACAATACTAGTTCACTCTCGACTCGTGTATGGAGCACGTGCCGGAAAGTCGGAACAACGAGGGAGGCGGCTTGTTAGTGAGGCGGCCGGGAATCCGCCATGGTTTGGTCGTATTAGGGAAGGACATTTGTAGGCCCATTGTTCTATATGCTGTCGGGAAATCGTTTATAAACGAGCTCAATATAACTGAGATGTATACCGTCACAATAATGTTATGTGACTACAACTGAACTAATATTTTGTCTACAACCTTTCCTTATAGCCTTCCCTGTACTGCCTAGGCTTCTCCTCTGCCCTCCTTTTTCTTTCTAGTTCATAACTGATAGTGAAGCAAACCCGTTACCTATTAACGAATTGTAAAGATAAATATATGATTTGTCTGTGGGAGGCAAATGCTTTCAGACTTCATATAGTGCCATATTTTATGTACTTGCCGCTCAATAAAAATATTGGCATACCACAATATGTGTATAAATATATAGTAAAACCCTGACTGACTTTCACTGCGATCAAAGACATATAAGTAAAGAATACGCAAACTTTTCCGTTGATACGAAGTTTTTAAATTAGATGTTATGTAGATATACATACATACATATATTCATGGACAGGATATCAGTAACTTTAGAACCACTCTGTAACTATAGGGTGTAGTTTTGAGTGTAAAAACTGTTGGAGATTTTAGCTGCAGTCACAATCGAAAATGTTCAGTCATGCGGTTAGCGCCCTTATGTCGAATCGGCGAGGTCGCGAGTTCGATACCATTTGCTGCGAAGTGAGTGGTTTTCCCCGGAGGATTTCCCGTGCTTTCACTGTCTCCATTGTCGCTCTGTGATCTTCACAATCCTTCGTAACTGAGCATGAGCAATAGTGATCAAGTTTTGTTTACAGTTAACTTCGGGAAAACGATTAGGCCTACATGCAGCACTCATGCATGGAACAAAATTAACTTTAATAATGTTTGACATAGTGTTGTTAGACATAAATGTTAAAGAAAGGTCCGAAGCTCGTTAGCATCGAACTTCATTATTTTGTCTCAGCGAAATGTATATTTGTTTCTGGTAAAATATGTTAGTACCAACATTATTGGATGTATACACCAAAGCAACCAACAATGTCTACCATTTTATTAAGTATTTCTCTCATTATTATAATTGAGCAGTTGGCTGGTATAATGCCTTAGTGAGAAAATTGTATTATGAGATAATTCCAGGTATAATGTTTTGGAGAGATCCGTTTTTGTTTTATTTTACGTCTCTCTCATGTGATTTTATTTTAATGCGAATTAACAGTAGGTAGTTACATTATACTAATTAATAATATTTACTATAAACGCAGATAAAGATGAAACATCAGTTATTTATAGTATAGTGGTATCAGTACAGATCAAGACAAAAATTCATAACTTGGTGACGAATTGAGATATCGGTTCAAAAATTGTGTGTGTCTTTTATGGATATAATGGAACACGATAAATTTTTTATTGGAAGAAAGGCCTGAGCTTACTCAAGTCTTTGTTCCAGCCAACTCCTCAATTGTAAGCGAATTCCTTTGGTTAAAAACGGGATGCTTTATCCTGAAAATAATATGCTCGAAACCGGAAATCATATTACGACAGTCGCTTGACGAATGACAGTGGGTTTACTTGAGTAAATTAGTGTAAGAATAAGAGATACGCACAAAATTATAGTGATTGCTATAACAAAATATTAGAAAGAGTTTCGATTTCAGATATTAATTGATGTTCTCATAACTTACCCAATTTAAATTGTTGTACAAATTCTGGAAAGTTGTTATTATAACTGAAAATAAGTAAATATAAAATTGCGTTTTTTGTTGAATCCAGCGAACTTATATAATGACAATAATGGTATTTTTGGTCCGATCGGATGTCATCAAATGTAAGGAAGAACTTAGGATTTCGGAAGAAATTGCTGTTGCTTTGGAGTGGGCTTGATTCTTGTAACAACTTCTTATATTGCATTGTACTTTGATTTTGACAGTAGTTACTCCCTGTTGGATAGTGCCGGAACGTACGTTTAAACAAATATAAATTATGTATAGTGATTATACTTTTTACAATTATTGTGTGCGTGTGAACCCCGTTGTATCAAGTTGTGCTTTTATGATTCGCCTATCTGGTATTCCGTTTTTACTGGATTTCAGTCTGTATTCGTCTTCATATTCTTCTGGACCAACATTTTTTTTTCGTGACGATGTTTCGTTCTTTCTTCGTAATGTTTTTTGCAGATATCATTTTCTGTGGAGTGGGTTTTGCTCACGTAAAGAAATTTTATTTGACTACCGTACTGTATTGTATAATCTTTGTGTGTGTGTGAACATGTACGTTTTGTTTTAAATGCAACGTTTTCTTCTCTATGTTTTCTTAAGTTTCTGTAGGCGAATGCTCTATAATATTTTTTTCTAAATATGTTGGTTCCAGAATTTTACCCAAGTATTTAAAGCGTGAACCCCGTTTTTCTGAATGTTGAATCTAGTGCAAATTATTTCAGTTTTGTCTAATGAGATTCGTAGCCCAGTTCTTCCTGCACATTCCACGAGGACTTAAATATCCGAGGATCTAATATTTCGGCCAATTAGTTCATGTTTAATTTTTGCCCATTTAATATGTGATTGCGTTATGTGGCTTAATGTATTTTAGTCAAGTTCCAGTTGTTTCAGGATATTAAATAGTGATGTCGGTCACTCGATTCCGAGTCAAAGAAAATGCAAATTATCCGATAGTTTCGGGCTACTTTATATTTCAGTGTTGTTTTCAAAAAATATGTATCTGTTAAGGCGGGAACGTTTGAAGTCCGTTCGAGCAGTTCTTGTGCTCTTTGAAAGAAAAATACTGGTAGGATCTTGCAGCGACTTGAAGAAAAGAAAATTCGCTAGTAATTATTCACATTTGCCCTTGTATAATGGGTGGGGATGGATAAGTGCACATTTCCAGTATTCAAGAATGTATGTGCATATATATATATATATATATATATATATATATATATATATATATATATATATATATATATTACTCATTTAATTTAGTCCGTTTGTGGCGACAGCTATTTGTGCCGAGTAAAATCACAAAATAATAAATTTGTACATTTGTATATAAACTTTCCTTCACCTATAAATAGTGACTTTATCAATTTTATGATTATTTCTTTTTCCATTTATTCTGCCATGGGATTCAACTTGCACTTAAATTGCTTATGAAAGTTTATCAAGTAAAGTATCACTCGATACATGTAGAACTATTTTGATGACAATATTTCATGTTTATCTTAATCCCACGTGTAATGTGAGCTTAACGTTAACTTATATCACTACTTTTGTTTACTTGAATGTCAAAACATTCAACATACAAAATAACGTATTAAGTCAGGCCACCGCATTTCGTGTCATAGTAAAAAAAAATCTGTATACGTAAAAGTTAAGTGGTTTCCTTGACGCGGCAGAGATGGTAGGTACGCGTACGTCAGCTGTGACCTTGGAAACGCTTACAACGAAGCTACGAAGCTAGGTGTGAATTTCATTCTCTAATTCTGGCTGCACTCCACTTATTACTACTACCTGGCTACTGAGAACGTGCCGTTAAAATAGCAACGTCATTTCTGCCCCGTCAGTAACTTGAAGTACCTACTACTACGGGTTATGTTTGACTTGAAGCTGAACAAAAGGTGTCTGTGGAGTGTGGAGTGGCAACTCCTACTGAGAAACCGGTACCTGTTAAATCGTGTTTCTTAGTGTGGTCACAGCCCGTGAACCCTCAGGGTTGTCCAGATACTTCTGCGAAGGAGGATTCCTAGCTATACCAAGAGACGAGCGAGCCTTCGTCGTACTTAGCAGCCCATGTAAGAAATGTCGCTTTTTTTGCTTCTGTTGAGGAAAAAGAACGAATCTCAAACACGAGGATGATATTTTCGTACACTAGATCTCAGACATGAGTATGAGTTAATACAGGGAACCGTAACAATTGAATTTAACACTACTCATTTTCACTCCACAGTTTTAGTTCATTAAATGTTTACCTGACAGGAATTATTATACAAAGATTTTTAAGTTCGTATTTGAAAAAGTGATTATAAGTTTGAAACAATTATTGCTGAATATTCGTAGCAAATACACTGCAGCGTTCCAATAATTACAACCAAACAGTCAGTGTATAAATAATTTTCAACACTATCATACACTTTATAAACACTTTCTTTGCTACAGCAAAATTTTGTTTGGATATGAAGCACTGCAAAGTAACATTGCCGCGAAGATATTTAGCTTGCAGTAAAGAAATAATGCCTTCCAGTACAGCAAACGTGGAAAACTTATGGTCTGTCACAATTTTTTTCGTAAAATAGGTTTTCTTTTAAAATAACATCAGTTTCCTTGTAGAAAAGAAAATAATTTTTCAGCATAAAGCGTGTGTTAAAAATACTGCTAACTACCTTAGCTATAATGATTCCAAATAAACTATCTTAATTACAACACAAGTGTAACATTTTAGCTTTTCTTTGCGGCAAAGTTACCTGCAGTTGTTCGTATTTAAAGAATTTTTTTGTTGTTGCAAAAAGAGTGTTTTATAGTGTGTACATGTTGATTATTACTGAATATCAGACAGTTGGAAATAACAGCAGTTAGCTATTAACGGTGATGATAATTATAATAATAGTAATAATAATAATTTATTTATTTATTATGTTTAAAGTACCATCCAACAGTCTTGCGACCAATAACAGGGTGACACTAAACAAAAAAAGATAACAAATACAGAAACACTGGATATACAATTAACAAAGGACATAAAAAAATTCAGACATATAAAAACAATGGCCTAGACAGGTACAACACACTGACAGGACACAATGCAGCAAGACTTTAAAAGAAAACAGACAGAAATGAGTCACACCAAATAAAGATTATTTAAAGTCACAGAATACAATTTTTCTAACCTTAAAAGGATCAAAATCACAGTTATCATTAAAATGGAGTATACATTTGTAAACTAAGTTTTTATTTTTAGATAACGCGAAAAATGATTAAAGTTTCTACTAATATGGTTTGGCACTTTTATACCTGTATTGTTTATAATAGTTTGACAATCATAGTAATAGAGAAAAGAGTTGATAAAAATAGAGCACCATTAACTATCCTACGAGCATGTAATGTGGCAGTCTTAAAATCAGTAAGAAATCCACATAACTGAAAGGTATTAGCGGTTGAGAGAATCTCATGTAAATGGTTTTTAATAATTTGTATTGGACTGACTCAATACGATTAGAGTCCGTGATGGTAATACTATTCCAAATAAACGAGCAGTATTCTAACTTGGACCTAATCAAAGCATAATAAAGGCTAATTATGGAATCCGGAGAAGAAGCAGTATAGGTCAGGAATTTTACTAACCGTAAAGTACGATGCGCATTGGAGATTAAATTATCTACATGTGAATGAAAATAAAGTTTGCTATCTAAAAATATTCCAAGATCATGTATGCTACACTATCATTACGTTTAATTTTGCAATTATTTACCAAATTGTCCAACTTTATAGGATTAGTTTTACGCGTAAATGTAATACAGATAGTTTTATCATAATTCAGATTCATAATATTATTATTACACCACTTACGGACTACGTCAATATCAGCTTGAAGTTTAATTCAATCAGATATGTTACTAATTTAAGTAAATATTTTCAGGTCATCAGCATACAATAGGCAATTAGCAAATTTTAATTGCTGTATAATATCGTTAATAAGCAGATTAAAAAAGACGGGACAATGTGCCACCTTGAGGGACACCAGAAGATGCAAGAAAGGAAGTGGAAAAGACATTCTTAACTTTTGACAGTAAAAGTTCTGTCCATCAAATAGCTCTGAATCAATTTATTGTAGGCACTGCCAAGACCTAAGTTCCTAAGTTTATACAGAATAATAGAATGTTGACAAGTATAAAAATTTTTTTTAGATCAAAATATATAGCATCATATTGACCTTTCGATATGACAGCACCATAAATTTCATTCATGTATTCAAATAAATTAGTTGTAGTATTTCTTTTATACTGAAAACCATGTTGGCGATTGGAGATTATATTATTACAATGGAAATTAATGTGTCTGTGTATTATTTTTTTCCATTACTTTAGAAAATGTACAAATGAGCGAAATAGACCCGTAATTATTAGTATTATGTTTATCACCTATTTTAAAAACAGGAATTACGTTTGCCTGTTTCCACATATTTGGAAAAATACCACACGATTAACTAGTATTAATTACCTTAGTTAATATGGGGGCAAAGATTTCGGCCCAGGCTTTAATTATAAAGTTAGGGATACCATCAGGTCCTGAAGATTTACTAGATTTAAGATTTTTGATAGACCAAAGTACTAAACTATTGTTGACTGTAGGGATAGGTAAATGAGTATTAGAATCAGAGAGGTGAAATGTGTATTGGAAGTTTGTGAAGGGTTTTCGTAGATCTCAGCAAAACGATGACCAAACAGGTTTGCTATTTCACTTGGATCTTGTATTAAATTACCGTTATTGAGAACGGTTAAATTAGGGTGGTAACCATCTTTCATAATTTTTACATAATTCCAAAATTGTTTGGAATTACGTTTAATATTGTTATTTATTTCCAGAAGCCAAATCCTTTTATCAGCTCTAATTTTGTTTTTTGCCAATTTGCGCTGGGCAGAGAAATTTAAATAATTTTGTTCATTCTTTTGATTCTTAATAAGCTTAATAAGAGCAGAGGAAAGCAAAACAGGGTATTTTATTAGCTATCTGGGTTAACGGTATATGTAAGTATCAATAATTTTTAAAGTGTTATTAGCCAAATATTCAACCATATGGTTAACATTATTCATATTAAAGATAGGACTCCAATAACATATGTTTAGGGCAATGAGAGATAGTCACCGTTGCGGTAATCACGAGAAAAAACGTAAGTGTTAATATATGTCAATTTTGAGACTTCAAGCTGATGGGGAGCATAAAATTGCAGGATGATATTCATCTTCACCAACCAAAGGCTCAGGAGACCGGGAAATTTCAGTAATGTAACGATTAGAGAAAACTAGATCTAAGAGATTCTTATCTGATTTAGTAAAGTTAAATTGTGTAAGATTAAGTGAGTTAATACTTTCTAACAGTATTAGTCTTTTTTGTTTATTGTAATACTATTCAATATTTTTGGCCTTATGATTATTTTTTCCAGTCAATACCTGGAACACTGAAATCACCAAGAACGATAACATGATGAGGAAGTTCTATCCAAACAGCATCAAGATTATTAATTTGAAAATCAAGCTTCAAGACAGCTAGGGATAAAAAAGGGAGTTAATAGCAATCAGCACACCTCCTCCCCTAGAAATAATAGAGTCATATTTTCTATCACATCGGAAAACATTGTAATAGCTCGGAAAGTATTGGGAGTTAACGCTATTAGAATTTAGCCAAGTTTCCGTTAAGCATATAGTATGCTAATTAGACATTTAACGATTTTCCTCAAATTGTAGGCTATTTGTCTTTAGACCCCTTACATTTTGATAGTAAAGATGAATATATTTTAAACATACCTGCATAGATAATAAAGAGGTGTTTTAAGAAGAGGCGCCTCCGGCCGCCTGATTTAAATTAACATCAGTTTCAGAAGTAGCACTCGCCTGGGAGAAAAGCTGAGACTCCTGCAGTTTACCATAAAAAGGGCTAATAAGGCAGCCGGAGGGCCAAAAAACAGTAAAAGGACCCACTCGGATTTCTCAATCGCAACATGGAAAGAAGAATAAGAGTTATGTTTTGTTTTTAATTTGGCCACTTTCAAAATTTTCAATTTTATTTCGGTGTTTATGTAGTTTACCACTTCGTCCACAGTGACGTCAGCAGACAAAACACGATGTAAACAAGGCCATCATCATAGGCCTCACTTGTTTAGCAACAGTTTTTAACGAAGCTGTGTTGCGTACGCCAAACTGAATAGTTTTTTTGGTAGTTTGCTTCTCGCTCACTTGTTTCTTGTCAGTTGACTCATGGGTACGCAATAATAATAATAATAATAATAATAATAATAATAATAATAATAATAATAATAATAATAATAATAATAATAATGTGGCAATCCCAATCCCTTCTATAAAGTGTATGTATAAGTTAATTTCAAAAGGTATCAAAACACAAGTTGTAATCTCAACATATATACATTGATTGAAGATATTTTGGTCGGCACTTAACATTTAGGTCTTAAGTGCGGGTTAGGGGTGACATGATGTGAGTATGGAGTAGCATCGGAACTATGAGAAGGGAAGTGGGAGATCCCCGAGAAAACTAGCTGACCAGTGACATCGTCCGGCACTATTCCCACATGCGAAATTCCGGGGATCAGCCTAGCCGGGAATCAAACCCGGATCATCTTTGTGGGAAGTGAGTGTTCCAGGCACTACGCCAACCGCGGCCCCGTGTTTCTATAGAGAAGTGGAATTTAATTTATTTTCATTTATTGAGAATGATACCATGTTAAGACAATGCTCGGTAGTTATTCCTTTTTTCACTTTGATGCAAAGAACTCAAATGATTTTTACACAATGATTTGGAAAAAATATGAGCTTGCAGACATTAAGTGCTTAAATGTACGTAGGCTTTTTAGTAAAATAATGCACGGCACGCACACAAAAAATACATAAATTGATTTATCACAAATTTGTGATATTTTTGGGGTACAAATTATCCGTGGGGTTAACTGCTACAAAAAAATTATATTATAATATTTATTTAGGAGTCAAAATAATGCAACAATTCCTTGATTTCGGTATTAGGTTGTTTTTGAAGGAGTATTTACCTGTAGATACAATTATGATACTGCCAGGCGTAGCCTCATTCGCGAATAAGATATTGTAATTGTTTCTAGCCGCACAAGGACGTTAGAAAAATTAATTTTCATAAAATGTTTATAACATTATGATGCATGTGTCAGTCAATGTTTACATCAAGTCAGTAGTGTTTTAAAATATGGACAACGATATATAATAGCTGATTTTAAAACATCACTTCTTGCACACTGTCCTGCCCCTTAAGTTTGTTTACGCTACGTGCACGATAGGGTTAACATTTTTTTTCGATACGTGTAATAAATATAGAGTTATTATTATTCATTTGTTAACAAGAATCACGCCACTGACCACAGAAACTCAACATTTTTTTTTTATAAATGCTGGAGAGTATGAGAATTCACCTCGCCAGTTGCTACTTGCGTACACTGGCCCCAGTTATACGCATGTGGGGAACTAAGTGGACACTGAAGGATTTTTTTCGGAGTACCTACGGAGTTGCTACCATTGTTTTTCGTCACTTATCCAGCTCACATCGTTGCCATGAGCTATACGGGCATACTTGGTGAGCGCCTTCCCAACTCCTGCATCTCTACTGCTAATATACGCTGGTTTAGTACTGTACTGGGTAATGTATAGCGGTTAAGCGCAGGCAGGTGTGTATGTTGACTTTTCTAATTTATGATACGGGGAAATGCGAGATGGGAATGTTGTTCCCATGTTGCAGGCGCAGGTCTAGAGTTTCTGTTCGTCGCATGGAAAGAGAGCACTTCGTAGTCATAATTTTGGAAGTAATATATTATTTTTAACTTTTTTGATAAAATTTCATTTCAGTTTTAAAATAGTCATATGAAATTGTTATGTGGGAAGAGGCCCCTTGTGACATGGCATATGTAAGTGGCCCGAGTGCAAGTTGATGTTTGTGTCGGCAGGCGACAGGTGCACGTCGGACGGTGTGTCCGGGGTATGTCGGAGGATAGACTCGTGTCCCTCGGCGCTGGAGGACTTCTCCAGGGGCAAGATTCCGATCATCTGCTCGTACGACAAGAGGACGCCGGTGGTGTGCTGCATCTCGGCCGCGCCATCCCCCACCACCACAACCACCACCACAACCACAGCCAGGATCACAAGAACCACCAGCACAACCACTACCCCGCGTACTCTCGTCGACCGTGGTGGAGAAGGAAATGGCCAGAAGGCACAGAAAAGTGAGTCCAGTCTAGTATGTTGTATCCTGTACCTCCTTCTTGGTCGCCGTACCCACAGGTTTCTCGCAAAACTATATCATCTTGAAATATTGCAGTTGAAGTTAGTAAATTAATATTTCCAGTGGTTATTATTCACTCCGTTCTTAGAGCATAATTCGTTCTTTTATCATATACTAATGTGGCAATAATTATATTTATATTTTTATACAAAATGTATACGTCATTACAACTATACATAACATGACCCAAGTGTAAGTGAAACCACCGATCAATTCGGACTCTTTCAATTATAATATCCTAATAGTCTCTAATACAAACACAGTGATGTACTTTATTCTGTATTTTTTTATTATCACTCAGCCATTTTTTGCACAATAATACACCCACTGTTTCAGTTTCTTTGCACTAAAGAAAGCACTTCAGTTTATCGTGAGAATACTGAAGTTATTAAAAACTTAATGTCTATTCCCATTGTTTTATACTGATTTTAAATGCGATCTTCTTGTTAAGTTTTGCATGAGCTGTACATATTGCAGCCATCAAATCAGACTTGTTGTAAATTAGTTTTCACTTCTGTCACTTCAGTTTTTATTTGTATTTTGTTTTCCCATTGCATTTACTACCGCAAAAAATTTATAGATTTGCTTAGTGTTACAACAATTTAGAAAAACAAGGTCTTACTTTGGAATATTTTAAGTATACCCTTTCCCCACACATCCCCACATGTACACTTGTCTCGAATTACGGGCTGGTTAACAGCAAAACTTCATCTCGTCATAAAGACTATGTCTAAAATATCAATCAATATACGGTATACTTATTTCAACAGGGAAACTGTCAATCAAGAATCATTTCTCTATATTGGAACAGTAAATGTGTGAATTAGGGTCTAAGTTTGACTCTGAAATGTCGTGGTTACACTTATCCCATTAAATTTTTTAAAGGTGATATTTGGTATTAATGGGATTTGAGAACACAGTAAGATCTAGCACCGCTTTCCTAGGAGAAGAAACGTTTGTGAGAGGCATAGTCTTGCACTTCGCAACTACACAACTGAAAGGTTTCCTTCTACTTGTAGCTATTTTGCTCTTTTTATCGTGTTCAGAAACGTGTATATTTAAATACGTTTTTCAGCTCTCGCGTATTAAAATTGGAATTTAAACAAACAGCAAGTTTGTTCAAGGGTCAGGGAATTGTGGCTGAGGCATGCAATTTCATTGATAGATTTTTTTTGTGATGCCTGGCTTTGCAATTTTCGCTCGGCAGACATATAGTAAAATTGTACTATGAAAAAGTAATACGTTTCGCAAAGCATGCTGCATGTACAAAACGCATTTGATGTATTCTGTTATCTTTTTCATAGAGACTTGAGTGTCAACGTAATTCAAAGTACAATAGTTTTGAATTTTTTTATAATTACGTTAAGTATGAAGTCCAAATGCTTAATTACTTAATGAAAACGTGAATTATTTCGTCACTTTATTGAATAAGAATAATTTATGGCCCTCAGTGCATTACATAATTCCGATTTGAAATGTCTACTTTTTATCACTGTTTCTAGTAGGTATTCTCTGAATGATTGATACCGATGAGAAATCTTAAATATACATTAAAATTTAGAATATTTTCATGGTTAATTACGTGCTTGTCTGTACAATAGAAAGTAACTTACCTTTGCGTTGCGACGCGTCATAATGGAGTACGGTTCGAACTTTTTGCAGATGATTCTTGGGGTTTAAAATACAAAACAAGGGATGAAAGGGTAACGGTTGCCATTTCTATTGAACCCAACTTATAGCTAGGATTTTCGAAAATTCTACCCAAAATATGTAAAATAGGCGGAAATGTGTTTTCAATGAATCGTCCATATATATCGAGCTATCGCAGAGATTTTCACTTCAATGGGATACTTATACTAGTGTTAGAATTTATTGGTTTGTGGATATACGCCATTGCTCATGTTTTTTTGACCGAACTTGTATTGAAAGACAAAGTGACAAAATACAAAAAACTCACAAAAAAGTACAGAAAACGTAAGAAACATAATTCCAGAGGAATTATGTCAGTTATTTTTACTATATATATATATATATATATATATATATATATATATATATATATATATATATATATATATATATATCAGCAAGAATTCTAAAGATAGAATTCAGTCAAGAATTTGACAACACCCAATCACAAAAGACAGACACAAAGAAAAAACCAGACTACCAATATGACAAAAGATGGAAGTATACATAAATGGTGGACAGTGTACAACAAATAAAAAACAAGAGACAACACAAGTTAAAATCAACGAAAAAATTCAGCGTTTCGGGGTTTGCGGTCCATCCCCGTCTTCAGGCTGAGGCAAACCAAAACAGACGGAATTCTTCAGGGATTATTTTTCTTGCGTTTTCTGTGCTTTTTTGTGTGCTCTTTTGTATTTTGTCACTTTGTCTTTCAATACAAGTTTGATCAACAAAATATGAACAATGGCGTATGTCCACAAACCAATAAATTCTAATTGTAAACTCTCATTGCAACAAACGTTTAAAAATCTTATACAAGGGTCTTCAATGTGAAATTCAAGCATGAAGGGTTTAAAATACGTAAAAGTTGTTTTCCCACTAACCATTGATGTTTATCGTACTGGCTGAGTTATCCTGGCTTGTATGCTTCCCAATGATGCTTATATTATACCTAACAAGTTATATAAGTTTCACTACTGGAATCGGGAAATAATTTATACAGAGTCACAGGCTACATTCTTATCGAGACGCAATGTGGTACGATCTCTTTGTATAAATTTGTGTTTTTCTTGAATGTTAAGAATACCACCTATACATTACCTAGTATATGCTAAGAGTGTTACACACGGACAAAAGTCGCGAGCGGACAGCAAGTCTGTTATATAATAACCTCAAAATATTTTAGTCTTCGTAATAATAGAATTTATGAATGTGTTCGTGACGGAATGGTGGCTTCCATCTTCTGTGTTTCTAATACTCGTTTCGTAAACATGAAAACAGCCGAAAAAGGCAATTTCACTGTCATTTTAAAGAGGAAATTTCCGCTGCAGAACAGTTGAACTACCAGACGGACAGAGGCGAGGTTGTGTGCAAAGACACTGTTGCATGCGCGTGCCGGGAGTACCCATACCGCCCCTGTACTTTTAAACCTCTGATACTCTTTTAATCTATTAATTCACGTTTTCACTAACCTATACTGATTAATAAAGTAAGATATAATAAGCATATGGACTTTATACTACCCGTAATTATTGAAAATAAGAATAAACATAAATGCGTTTAACGCAAAGTAAGACATTAATAACTGTACTTTGGATTACGTTGAAACGCAAGTCTCTGTGCAAAAAAATTAGCAGAATTGTGCTTTGCAAAACGAATTAATTTTACACAGTACAATGTTTTGCATATTAATTTAATTTTAATTGCGTTTTACGTCTCGTCGACAGCTAGGTCTTTAGAGACGGTACACACAACCATACACAAGTATACAGAAACTAACTAGGAAATGAGCCGGCCATTGCCTGTATTAAGGAACTATCCCATCATTCCCCTGGGGAGTGATCTAGGGCAACCACGGAATCCCGAAACGAGAATAAGCTCTGTATAGTTACAGAATCACGTTGTTTTATGTTATTCATCAGAAACACAGCACAACCGCAACACATATGCCATACTTACGAAGTTAGTAAAACTTTTCTGGGTTTGATGTTTTTCTTTTGTATTTTTCTAAATTCACTTTCAGATGAATTTTAATAAATTTTATCAGCGTAAACATGTGTGAGACGTCGTCATCTTTGTGACGCGCTTTATGGTCGCCACCCTAATTAATCAGAGTAATATCCATAAA
Source organism: Medauroidea extradentata (assembly GCA_003012365.1). Lineage (NCBI taxonomy): Eukaryota > Metazoa > Arthropoda > Insecta > Phasmatodea > Phasmatidae > Medauroidea > Medauroidea extradentata. The sequence continues at coordinate 44,655 of PNEQ01026872.1, forward strand.
TTATAATAAATTACTTCTCTACTCAGTTCCACAGAAAACAAAAAAGAAAGAAAAGAACGAAGCATCTAAAAGCGAGCGGTGATGTTTCAGTGTGCGAGCGGTACGCACAGGCGGTGTGGCGCGAGGAGGCATTGCCCACGCTGGTGGCTATAGACGACGACGATGTACCGGAGCGCATCAACAAGTCTTACTGCAGTGTGCCGTACACTGCGCAGCTCATCATTGGTGGAGAGCCCGCTGACCCCAAGGAGTTCCCGCACATGGTAACTATACACCTCTCTAACTCTCGGGTACACACAGTTTGACCTAAAATCGTTTACCCTAAACTGTGGGGCAACTTAACATTGTGTTTACTGATACGAAATTCATTTAAAAATTTGTTTACCTTAGTTAATTTTACTAAAACATTTGGTGACTTCTGCACTTTTTACTTAAAGTGATTTTTTTTCTAAATTCGTAAATATCAGGCGTTTTATCAAAATAACTGAAATGTTTGTTTAACCTAAATCTGTGTTTAAGCTCTAGCTTAAAAAGCAGATACCAAGCTTACAGAAACGCTTAAAAATGCAATAAAAAATCTGTTTTTAGATGTTTTTCGGGAGTTACAGGGAATCAATTTTTTGCTTATGTTATTTATTTCACCTTATGTGTATAGGTATGTACAGATACTAAAAAAAAGTAGTGATACACAGTTTGTGTTCCAGATTAAATATAAAGAACACAACAGCTGCACGGTTACATTAATTTTCAAACCATCATATATTTCGCTGTAAAAATGTCTCACAGTGACAAAACTTTGCTCTAATCAATATCGTTATGTTTGTCGTCAACTCAGAAAACTATCGATTCCGTCACAAACAGAATACATTCTTTTATACTGTGGTAACGAATATACTTATTTTTCTTGTGAATACCTTTACACGGATGATTGCCTCGATACGTCGTTGCATAGGACTGTTGAGGTACGAGCTCGAGGAATTTTTGCCTCGTCTTCCAGAGTCTTTGCAGAGTTTGCTTCCTTGACGGCTGTGTTTCTGTTCTTGTTTGCCTAGATATTCCTACAAATTATCTATGGGATTGGCATCTGGACTTTGCAGCGGAGTTAGAAGACGTCGTGGGCATTAAAATTACTCTAGTTTTCATGGCAGCATGGTTGATGTCATTGTCTTGTTGGAACCAAAAGAATCTTCATGACCCAGCTTCTGCATGCTGTTAGGTTTTGGCGCAACGCACTAAATGTGTTGGCATCCAAAAGACCTTCAATAAATGCTCCACTTACAACCGCCAAAAAATGTCATGCATCCCCAAACCATCACACTGATTCTACCACGTTTAACTATGTGAAGATTACGAGTCCACGTTTGGACTTTCCCACACCTACAGTGTGCTGTCTAAACACAATGTATAAAAATTTGACTCATCGAAAAAAAGTATCCCGAAATACGTTAGGCTTACTATGGTATTCCTTGGCAAAGTTCAGGTGTTTCTGTTAATCTACTGAAGAAGTATATAGATTATTCCTGGTTACTCTATCGTGAAACTTGTCATCTTGTAATACAGTTCTTAAAGATTGAAGATGTCTATTTTGTGTAGATATTGAGACGATATCTTCTGCTTAATTTGCTGCACTTCTGAATGGTTCTTTACGTCTTAGCTTGACGAAGTTCCATCTTAAGAGGCATATGAGCACTTTTGGCAGTTCTAGTCGTCATTATTTCATGTTGTTCGTTTCTTTGTATGAACTTTACTGTGTAATTAGCAAATTCAAAACAAATTGAGAGGGTTTTGGCGATTTCACGGTGACTCTTACTTTGCGAAAGAAACAACTTATTCGCATTGCTTTATTCCAACCACTAATTATAGCTCTGATATGCCCTCCTTATTTGTCGTATAAACAATTAATTTTATATTTTTGTGGCTTTCCTGAGATGTTTCCCTGGAAATTTGCAATGCGGAGGTAAGACTTTAGCGACCTCAGCCATGGAGGTTAACTTAGTCGTGACGTAGGGACGGAAAGTCGAGTCGAGGTTGTGGCAAGTTCATGCTGTCCCTTTATGTTGTGAATGTAAATGCTTTGTTGTTTGGACTCTAGAGAGCGTAAATAACTTGCGTGTGTGAATACCTACGTTTTTGGTCATAGTTTAACAGCTTGGTTTGCAGCGCTGGTGAGAGGTGATAGAGGTGACCATGAACCAACGCCGAAATGAAGGTCGGTTGGGGGAAACGGGAAATCCAGAGAAAAATCGCTAACCAACAGCATTGTGTTGCAAGATTCCCACATGTCTCGCCGGGAATCGAACATGGAGTGCATTGGTGGAAAACGAGAGCCAAAGCGGCAGCGACTACAATAGTTGACAATAATTGTATTTTCGCAGGCTGCGATTGGCTTCGGCGACGGGAAGAACGTGGCGTGGCTGTGTGGAGGCAGTCTTATCAGTGAGCGATACATCTTGACGGCTGCCCACTGCGTCAGCGCAGGCAACAGGTAAGTGTGTGCACTGCTGTAGCTTGGCTCGGGGGCATAGGGAGGTAATGCACTGTGCACTGAAGGGAAATAACACATTACGCTCATGATTGGTTCTACGACCGGCAAGTTCACCACTAAGCATGATCAGGAATGTCTGTCAGATTGCTGTAGTTGCTTATTTTCTGTGTAAAATTTCATGCTGACTAAACCTACTTACTTGTATCGCAAAATAGGGCTACTTTAAACCAGCTACAGCCATTGTATATAACTCACAACATGCGTACTATACAGACACCTGAAAAGTTCACGTGTACTTTTAAGTACAAACTAAAATTCAAACAATTCTATGTTTGCGATACTTCCATGGTTAACCCTGAATTATTTAACTCATCCTTAGAGACACTCGCGAAAGTATTTAAAGTCAACATAATATCCAATAAACTGTAGTATCTTTATCCTGCTATAACTGGATGATTCAATGTGTGGTACGTGTGAACAGTCTAGGGACAAATCATGCACGTTCTATGTTAAAGTCGTTAAGTTGAACTGGACCTGTTGATGTGAGAAACAGTACTTCATATACACGATTGCCAATATCGATACAAAAGCTTCAGCGTTATACACATCCCGTTTGGAGCCTAGCAAACGGTCTACTTTTTCCGCGATTTTCCAGTGTCGCCACTCATCCTGGAATGCACGGATTCAGTAACACAGAATCAACCGAATATAGGCTGAATCAAGTGGCATCACTGTGTTGGGTGTCGACTGAAGTTGCGTTACACATGAACAGTCTGTGCTCTTGCTTTCAGTACTTCCCGTCTATGTGTTTTTCGATACGTACGCAGACGTTATACCAACCTCTGAAGCATGACGACGGACGTTCAAAGTTTTCCGGTGTTGCTTCCAGCAAGTAGCAGAACTTGCCCACTTGTAACCGACTCCAAAGACTTAACCTGAGTCATATTAAACCAAACGAGGTGACGCAGTGGTAACCCCCATTTGACTCGCAATCAGGAGTATCCGGGTTCGATTCCCGCTTCCGGCCACCTTGATTTCAGTTTTCTATGGTATCTCAAAATCGCTACAGACATATGCTTGGGGGGTTCCTAACTAAAAGTCATAGCTAGAGTCCACAATTTTTCGCGAAAAGAATTCTGCAACAGTTTGTTTCAATGCCTTATGTGCACAGATGCAGCCCTGTTTCATGGTCAGTGATTGGCTGTTTATAACTCTCAGCGTCTAGGGTTCTACCCGCTAATCACAGACGTGTGGTGTCGCAGTAACCTTGTTCCTGTTGGCACATCGAATGAGCCACGCCTGTGCAGTAATACGTTCTGCCATTAACCATGAACAGAGCTTCATATATGCACATAAGGTATTGAAACAAACTGTTGCAGAATTTTTTTCGCAAAAAATCGTGGGCTCAAGTCATAGCGGTTTACTCCCTCGTTACGTGCCTGTCCAAACCAGTAGTGCCGTCTTTAATGGCCCCGCTGTTTGCCTACTATACAAACTGTACACATATTAAATTTGAACTTTGCCAAGAATGGTTATCAATTCCAATAATACTGTTCATCAACCGCCCAAGTTGTCTAAGCTTTATTAGCGTAAGCCAGTTTGAAGCAAACACGCCCTTTGTAATACCGATGGAAGTGGTTATCAAACTACAGTAACGTCTTTACCTCCATCTGATTACGTGGCTGCAGCACCCATGTCGATTACGACAAAAAGTGCATAACTGCCAGAGACTCTGAGCTTGGAGCGACGACAATACAACCTATTAGTATAAACGTGCAAATTTCGCCTAGTTGTTTGGCTACAATTCACTGGTTTATATTCACCCTAGCTCGCTGCGTGACTATTGGTTTCACCCTTGTATGTTTATGTGCACGCATTACATCAAAGTTGGCATTTTACAGTTGGCTTTATATAATTAATTGAAAAAGGCCTTCTGGCGAGCAACATAAACTGCCTGCCAATAGCAGAAGTCAGATGAGCGTACAGTAACTCGGAGTCTAGCCTGATGTCAGATAGTAACACGAAATTTATTCACTGAAAATAAAAAAAAGTATTGTTGTAGGTACCGTTCTTCTGTTAAAATAGGGACAACAGTCCAGTTTGTTTGTCGGTACTATCTACATAGTTCCTACAACAATCTGTTCTGTAGAAGTAACAATATGTTCTGTAAAAGTAAGATGTTCTTTACTCCGTCTACAGAACATATTGTTATAGCAACAACGTAGATAGTAACGACAAACTAACTGGACTGCTGTCCCTGTTGTAACATAAGTAGGTATGGTATCTACAAGAATACTTTTCTTTCGGTGCAGGCACCTACATATTACCACTAAGTAGGGAAATGAATATTTAATTAGTTCAATGATCTGCATGCTAGAATCCACACTGTCATGTGTATACTAAAGCCTTGACCATTTGTCTATTAGCTGATAGGCTACACACTGGACCAGCAGACAGTGAGCTAATAGACGAGGTTTGAGTACGCATATTACAGTGCAGGTCTTTCAGCTCGCGAACTATGCCTTCCCCTACCAGAGCTCTCAGAACTATCACAGTGTTGTGTGTGTGTGGCAGGGGCTTGGCGCGATGGGTGCGGCTCGGGGACCTGAACCTCGTCAAGACGAACGACGACGCGCGGCCCCAGCAGATCGCGGTGGAGGAGCGCATAAGGCACCCCGGCTACTCTGCCTTGTCGCACTACGACGACATAGCTCTACTGAGACTCGCACGAGCCGCCACCTTCACGCCCTACGTGCGACCAGCCTGCCTGCACATCGACCGTAGAGCCACGCGAGAATACTTCCTCGCCTCCGGCTGGGGACTCACCGACTGGGGTCAGTTGTCTTCCTCACTGAAGCTGTACATACATACATTTTATGACTTTCATTCTACATGTGTGTGTGTGTGTGTGTGTGTATATATATATATATATATATATATATATATATATATATATATACACACACACACTCACAAACACGACCGGACATAATATACCGTACAGCAAGATCCGCAGGAATTTAAAAAAAATAATAATACATATACTGGGACGGATCTAGGCTTCCCTTCACCCGAGGCAAGAATTGTGACTTGTCTCCCCCCCCCCCCTTCTTTCCCGCTCCCTTTTTCCATCAGTCAAATCAACCCAACAGTAATAAATTAATAAATGTATCTTGCATACGTTGTTTTGCGCTCGTGTAAATAACAGTATAAAATTTTATTAGAAATACATAAAACCTGTACTTACTACCTACCATTAGTAGTGTTTTAAGTGTGCATTCTAGTTATAAATACTGTATTTATAACATTATATGGTGTTCAAGGTTAATAACAATACAAAATTACAAACTAGTGAAAGTCTACATATTACTGGTATATATTGTATCTTTTTACACTCATTACATTTCATTCCCAAGTAAAATTTTCGCAACACCAGCGCCCCCTCTAACCCGGCGTCCGGGGCAGTCTGCCCCCCTAGATCCGCCTCTGTATAAATAAATTTAGCGGAGCCGCAGTAGATAAGGTGCTCGCTCTCCATCATGGCGAAACGGGTTTGAATCCCGGTGGCGTCGAACTGGATTTTCAAATGTGCTACTCGTGCCTGACTTTGGCGTTGTACATTTGTGGACCAATGCGGTCGTGGTTACTCCGTATTATGTCGCATATTACTTTTAGAAAAGTTACATCTATTTTATTTAGTTTAAACTAATAAAAGACATTCTCATACTAGTCAGATACGTTCAAAGGACCTAGAAATAAAACAACTTCCATCGACAAATCATTTTTATTATGGCCACGTGTTGTATAGTATAGTTTATTGCATCCATCAGATCTCTTTGTGTACAGTTTTGCACAAAGATATTGGTCATGTCATATCAACAAAATACAATTGATTTGAAAACGTTATACAAGAACTAATACTTATACATAAGTCTGTTCCTTCAATAAGAACGTGTTCTTTTGGTCTGCCTAAATACGACTTCGTCATTTATTTAATATGTTCTTCGGTTCTGCATAGGACCTCGTCATTTATACATCCACATACGAATTCTTCGTCACCACCACCACCATATATAAAAAAAAACACGCATACAAAAACTGAACAAATATCTTACGCCGTTTTATGCATTTAATTTACTTATAAGTAAGAAGTCTTCGACTGAGTAGACATAATGGGATATAAGACTTCAAACACAACATAGTATCTGTCTTATTCATTTAGCTTTATATACCTTCTATGTGGGCAGGCAGAATATTGAACATCGTTCACAGCTTGTATTTAATTTGCTTGCCTAAAACTAATTATAAACTATACATTTGAAAAAAACATACATACGCGTGATTTGCTGGCGTTCGAACTAAAATCATTGCGGGCTGAAATAACTAGGTAAACATTTTCAGCCCTAAAAACAATATTATATCAGAAACCTAACAGAAAAGTTAAGCAAGTGTTCAAATATGCATGTAAGTGAATAGTGTTGCATTATATGAGCATGTTAAACTGATTTTTTCCTTTTCTACGCTATGTTCTGTTTAAATTGTTTTTTCGTGGTTTTTTCACTGGAATAATTTTGATTATCTTGTTTTGTTTGGTTGTTGGTTCTGAAGTATTGTTTTTTTTTTTTTTTAATTTCGTTCTGTAACGGCATTATTCATTTTGTGATTTATCATATTACAGCTTATCTCGGTTCGTTTTACCTGATTATTCTTGTCTCGTGTTTTATTTTCTGTGACGATATAGTGCTACAGTAGCATATGTCCATTGTGACCTTCTTTGGTAAATACATTGAGGGACATGGAACGGTACGCTGTCGAGCGGACGACAGGAATATTCAATCGTCAATAACATCTGAACTACTCATAAAAATTCTATGAGATTTTTTTGCCGAGTAGATATTTTATCAGCGAACGTTTATTTTTATAGCACTATGTGGTAGCGTGCTTTACTTTGGAGTAAAAAATTAAAATAAATTTTTAGAAAAATAAGGGTTTGAAACAACAAAACCCACAAAAATGGAAAACTGTCAGTTTTACAATGTGTAATAAGACAATATCTAGGCATCTGTAACAACCTAATTTAAAAAATACTCGCGTTTTGATTAACTATCCGAAAATCTCTGCGCGAGAGGTTTACGGAAGTTATAATTATTTTCAAATCGAAACGCGAGAATTTTTGAAATTCTGTTATTATATAGGCCTAGATATTATCATATTACAAATTATAAAAATGATAGTTTTCCTATTTTTGTGGGTTTTGTGGTTTCAAGCCCTTATTTTTATAAAAACTGTTCATAATTTTTTACTCGAATGTGAAGCATATTACTGCATAGTGCTACATAATTAATCGTCCGCTGATAAAATATCTACTCGGCAAAAAATCTCATCTAATTTTGATCAGTAGTTCAGATTTTTTTGACGAGTGAGTATTCCAGTCGCCCGCTTGACACAGTTGTTTTCCATACACATTAATTGTTAACTACACTGTCGACATATAACTACATTTGAAAATTGGTACAGGCAAAAACTATTTTCTTCCCTTTCACAGTAACACTTTTAGAGATGTCTGCTCTCATAGCGGAGGGCGAGAGTCAGCAGTGAGCATATGTTTGTGTTGTTTCAGCTGACGATGTGGGCAGTGACGACCTGATGAAGGTGCAGCTGTATGCCGTGTCGCCGGCCGATTGCAGCAAGACGTATAGGTCCCTGATCGGCACCACCAAGCTCAAGTTCGGCATCCAGGATAACAAGATGCTGTGTGCCGGAGGAGAGAAGGGCAAGGACACTTGTCGAGTAAGTCAGCTGATCCATCCCTCTAGCACTAAACAACAAACCTCCAATGCCTGTCTTCCCTACTCACAAGCCTGAATACCTTATCGGGTTGAATTTCTATTCATACCGTCCGGATTTAATATTTTAGGAAGACTTACTTCAAAATATAACAACAAAGACTTTGTTAACTACTTTAACTTGTATTATGCACATATATGAACAAGTAAAGCATAATTATGCAACACTGTTTATAATTAAACCTCTATTTTGAAATAAAACCGCGTAACACTTAGTAACAAGCATCTACAAATCTTAAATTGTAATCCGTATATAAAAATACATTCTCAGTAATTCCTGCATGAGAGATGATACATCGTCTAAGTCTGATCAGCAGCCCGTTTATGGTTATTTTCTATGACTTTAAATTTGTTTTGTGGTGTTTTGGAGTCTTTTCAATAAATATTATGTTTTATTTGATTTCCGTGGAGAAAAGTTATCTTTAACACCTTTCATTTAAATTGTTTTGATTTAAGGGAAAATTTCTCTGAGTTAGACTTTCAGCTTTATTGTATTAGGCAGAACGTAAAGATGGGACATGAGTAGGTCTTAGTGATGCCAATATGGCTTTGATTATTCACGTAACAGTATACCGGAGTTGTTTTGGTGAAAAAAAGCTATTCTGTTGGTATTTGTCAAGTTGTGGCCATCCAATTTTACACATTGGTATAGCAATAGATAGCTTTTTTCCTAGTGTTAATGTGGCGGATGGCTGTCCCCCACCCCCACCTTCTTCACTCCATCATTCCTTGTTGTTGTATCAGACCTCCCGCATTAGGTACAATTACTTTACGTATTCGTCTTGCAGCAGCCTAGACTTTTCAGTTGTGTACACGCACAGTACAAGCTGGTAGCATGTGATATCTCCAGGAATAATTTCCTTATTTATTACTGGCTTTCAGTCGCCAAAGTTGTGTCAAAACGCAGCTGTCGTCTAACGACAGAAGTGACAGTAAAGTGTACGTTCTCGACGTTAACCTTGACGTAGAATATATCCGCGAAATACTTGTGCTTCTACTTATAATTGGACGACTTTTATGTAAAAGAAACCAAGCAACATATCCTTTAAACTGAGAAAACAGCTAGCGAAGTTAAATTGATTGTGTGGTGGTTGGTTCAGTGCATTGCACAAAGTAGCACAGGGCACGTGGCGCTTGGTTCTAATTGTGTAAGAAAAATTTAAAAGTTTATTCTGTACTTGGTGTACATACCTCAAACAGTCAAAAAATGTTGCTTGGTTCCTTTTATATAAAAGCCGTCCAATTTATTTGGCTAAAACAAACGGTTGCAGAAATGTACTCAGGATGTTTCATAATTTAATGGCTGTCACCGACTCGGGAGTTTTTATCTTTGTAGAATAGAAACATAAGACGAGTTTCCCTTATGACGTAAAGCTCCTCCTTGGTTCACATTTTGTCACAGGATGACGTGACTTTGGCTGTCCGTCGTGTACTTTGAATATGTTCCAGGAAAATGTTATGAATAAAGCGTTAGTAATTTGAAGGAACCTTTGGTTTTATTGTATAAAGTTTTAGTGCACCCAATATATAGGCAGCGATGTAGATATGCCATGGATAACGACTACGCCTTAACGAGAGCAGATATCAAAAATATGTCTTACAGTTTTGTTTAAAATCGTCCTCTCCATGTTGGCTCATTTTCTCAAGGCAGTAAATACAATGGTTGTAACAAATTATGTAAGTAACTAAATTCTGGTTAATTTAATTTTAAGTCGAAACCGTGTAATGTCTTACTTTGAAAAAATTAGTTATCACGGTAAAAAAAAAAATTTAAACCAAACTGGCAGACAGATTTTTTATATCTGCTATCATTTAAGTTCAAAACCAGTAGAAACTAAAGCGCATGGCAGTAAGATGGCAGAAAAAAAAAGCCTACATATTTAATATTTCTTTAATATATTTTACTAAATACGACGATCGCAGTACAGTTTCCACCCACCCGGCATTTTGATATTTGGTTCATATGTCTATCTTCGGTATTTTGAACATTTTGCATTCAGTTTTACTTCCACAGTACCATCAACTTACTAATACTAAAATTATATACATTTTTCAAATGTGGTCACGTTGATCACAAAAGTACGAATACCTTTAAGTTAAAAATAACATTGCGAGGTTTACCTGGACGTTTGAATAGTCTACGTGGGTTGTTTTGCGAGAAGAAAGTAACCTAACTTTATGGTTATAACCAGCTCAAATTGGTGGTTAGTCCGCTAACGGCAGCTTAGCTTGCACTCTGTGGATAAAATTAGAGTAGCCTACCTGTCATAGGAAGGAATACATTTCAGATTTCCAATTTTCTAACATTGTTTAAAAATCTAGACGATGTGCCCGGAAACGAGGTTGAATGACAACGTAACAAACGCAATTACATATTACCGATATTCCAAGTGAAAATTTTGCAGCTGTATTACTTTACATTTTTAATATGGTATTAGTTTTTTATTTTTTAAATTGAACATAAAACTGCACTTGTATTACGTAACACAACGATGTAATACTTTTCTGTTATGTTGGTAGAATCCGACCCAGTAATAATTTAAGCATTTTGTTACCTTAACTAAGATTAATTCTGCTGCAAAGGTCAGAAAAATCAATGTTAAAAGTTTGGCACAGGAAAAATTTGTACCACTTGAGCGCTGTTATCGAAAAGAAGTGTAAATCGACCAATCGCGGAGATTTCGCGGATTTTAAGCTACATGAAGTTGATAATTTGAAAACCAAAATTGGCTTGTTTTTTCACTTTAAAATTAAATTAAGTGACTGCTGTCTTTGCCAAACCTAAGTTATATTTTAATTTGCTACGGCTTCGTATTTTATGTTAGCGTTAGCAGTGCAACTAGCGGCAAAAGTTTTCCCTGTGCCAAAGTGACTCATAAGACATCACATTTCCTATCTAACCTGTAGTAGAATTAACTTAACTTGACGGAGCCTAGGTTATAACCACTTTGAAGAGCTAATGGACCGAGTGTTGTCTCGTTGCAGGGAGACTCCGGTGGGCCTCTGCAGTTCGTACTGGAGAAGCCGGAGTGCATGTACAGCATCGCTGGAGTGACGTCGTTCGGCTCGACTGTATGCGGCGCCAGGAGCTCTCCCGCCGTCTACACTCGTGTGTCCAACTATGTGCCCTGGATAGAGAGCGTTGTCTGGCCCTAGCGGCTGCGTCTTGTCTCACGTTACATTTATAGTGTTCGACTTGTGCTGGTAGTCTGTTTCCACAGTGCCCCCCTTTGACCAGGTTATTTCTGTGCAAACTCATTTGACTGTCAAGCTCCACAGTTTACAGACATATATGGTGGTTAATCACGGGAAAAGTTGTTTAGAAGAGTAATATAACCATTTTAGACGCCTTTCTTTCGTTACTGGTAGGCCTTTGTTTGACTAGACCTGTGATAATTCTGATGCGCTGCGACTGAACTTCTGTGATTTGTCTGTGAACAGCTACACTGTGGCACATAACCACCGGCTAACCAACCATATAAGACGCAGGACACGACACTGATTTGGAGACCAAGCTGGCACAAAATATTCTCGCGATTTCCCACCATATGTATTTATAGATTAAATAATTCTCAAGTAAAATGTGGTTAACGTTCACATCCTTCAGAACTGTCAAAAATTAGGAATTTTGTGTGGGACAGACTTCAGCACTGATACACTCTATACACGGTGGTCGTTAACCGTGTTGGAGGCCTCTGGACACAAGCCCGCCATTAGGCAGTCTTAGCAAGAAGTGTTGCAAGACACGAGCTTACAAGTGATCCATTTGCCTCACTGTAACAAGAATATGTTGGGAGGGAGAGGGTTAAGAAATAGACTATCTGTCTGGCAGCAAAAGTTTTAGTGCCACTTCTTCATACGTTTACAAATACGTGGAATAAAGATCTCACCCTTACATATGAGGGAAACTATACTTGCACCATCATTTTTTTTTCATGCATAAATTTAAATATTTTGAAAAAAAAAAAAAAAATTTCTTTAATCGTGTCCTATCAGTGATGTCGCAAAATATGTAGCCTATTACATTACGACCTTGTCTTTAACAACACTGTTTTTTGGAGACACACAAAATCATGTGTCTAAATATGTTTCAAGCCGAGAGACCGACATGCCTATGAAATTTTTCTACAATTGTTTGTGCACAAAACTGAATTGGAATGCGTTCTTGTTAGTTGAACATTGCTAAAAATGCAGTTTTTTTTATTTTAGTCTAAATAGTTTTCAGTTGTTTCACAGATCGGATTTAAAATGCATTTTATAAATAATACATTGTCTAAACTTGACATTATACGGTTATAGTTTCATTTATTAACACCTTGTGCATTTTTTGTTGCAACAAAGAGCTGAGAAAATAAAATCGATAAATTTATTAATACTGAAAAATAATTAGTGGGATTAATTTGTTACAGCAAGTAAAACAGTTTATGCTAATAACTTTTTTCACATAACCGTTTCTTTTAAATATTTTAATATGTTTTTCGCAGCAAATTCTTTTATTAAGTGATTTAACTATAGGACACGTTATTAGCTTATCACGAAGTATGTGAAATAGCTACCAAAACGCAGTTGACAGAAGCAACAAAATGTATTTCTAGGACCTCTTACGCTTTTTTTCCACAGCGCGCACATATTTTGTCTCACAACACGTAGCTTCAAATCGTTCTAGTGTTTTAACTCTAAGGTTATTTGCAATATTTACACATGTTACAGACACCACTATTTTACCATGGTGTTTTCATAACCCACAAAATCAATTTTAAGTATCAATATCAAGGAAATAGTTTCGAGTAAATGAGACGTCAAACACGCATCCACTCGCTTGCAAAGGAAAAAGAATCTGTAATTTTACTATAGAAATAAGTGAATATTTTTTGTTGGAGACTCACGTAATATTTTGTTAAATTATAGCGTACAAGTAATGTTATATTTTTGTAACAGAGTAGCATATGTGAACAATTCGTGTTGGAGAATCATGCAATGTTTTCTGAAATTATATCACGTAAGTAATCTGCCACAAAAGTTGTGGTATGTATTTAAGTGTATTGATTACACAATCTTTTATGGTCGGAAATTTTAACTTCAAATTTTAAAGTCTCTGCAAAATATGTACACATCATAACGGATAATTTACTGCGGGGTAAATTTAACGTTTTCCTGCTTTTCATTTTGTATATATGTTTGTGGAAGAGAGAAACAAAATAAATATTTTTGTAAATGTCAAGTACTTATAAATGTATAAACGTTTGTAAATAAGAAAACACACATATTCAGTCCATTTTGTGCTACTGTGATAATACATTTGTACTGCCTGATATGTGATGCACAGAAAAGCTTGTTTTTGGTTCAAAGCTCAGATTCCAATTTTTTGTAGGTGAAAAAATATTCATATTTTACTGTTATCGTGTTTATAAACTGTTGACGTAGAAAACAGTACAAAATTTTACAGAGCACTTTTTATAGTTAATGGATCCTATACTGTGAAAAAGTTATGTATGTAGGTAATAATGTGGTTTAAGTAATGAAATGTCTTCCATAGCTTCAACTACTGTAATTACATATAGAACACAAGCGAGTAAATGCTCTACTATTAAAAGAAAATTTATTTCATTCAACTTATAAGAGAAGGTAATACAAACATCTACAGTTGTAAATTATTATTATTAGTATTATTATTATTACTATGCACTGCGATTCGTCGTTGTACACGGGCTCATATTTTTGTTCAATATGTAGTCTGTAAGAACGGAACGAAAATTACAAAATATTTACAAACAGTATTTGCAATAATTGTTGTGCTTATGAACAAACTGAACTAGAGTTTTCAGTACATTAGTTATGGCTAACGTTTTTTTTTATAATAATGTTGTCAGTGCTGCGCACCAAACTTTAACATACTTTATAATATTTCACAACATTATTTACAAATTTTTATTATAATAGTTAGAAAATAAATGTAAAATTGTATGATATATTTACAAGAATAGTTATCATTTAAAATGTGACAAATATGTAAACATCTATGTAAAACTGACTTAGAATTAATTCCTTGATGCTATGTTACTGCTCGAACTGGATTATATATGCCATGTCAAATTTAAACTCTTGGAAGACTGACGTAATATTGTGATAAACAACTATTTAAGAAAAATATATTTAATTAGTTTTTCACAAACATGTGTTTCTTGTATATTCATTTGATTTCTCATTCCCGTAACTGTGATATGTTTTTATCTACTTTTAAATATCTTAACAATATAGTATTGTGTGAAACGTTTAATAACGTTAAATTATGATCCCAAAAACGGAAGGCATGTATGGAGCAGCAAGGGAATGTTAGGGCGAGAGATATGAAAGTGTTCCGAGAAAACCCACCGGTTAATGACTTCCTACGTGCTACAATCGGGCCATCCTCTGCGGGACTCGATCCAGGAGGCGATTCGAACAGTTATTATAAAACTTACGGACTGACAACATCTATACATGACTATAGCGACATTTATCTCATACAAAGTAATGCAATATATCTTAATCATGTTATGTTTTATCCTCAGCTGCCTAAGTAATAAATTGTATATTACATTACAACGAGGTTCGGTATATTAACATAACACAGTTAAGGACGCGGTTCACCTCAGCATTCAACGCCTTTTTTTTACATTTGTACCAGATATTTTTTTTATATTTTAAACATAAATTGTGATTACATCTTCCTCTTAGAAAATTTATGTACCGAGTCGTAAACGACAATTTTCACTTTACGGTTTTATGCACGCCACTAAAAGCAACTGACATACCAAACCGAAAAAATTCACAGTGTATAACAATTTTGTAGGCTATGATTTGACCTATAAAAAAACAAAAAAATAAAATATCTTTGTATTTAATAAAAAATGCTGAATTTTGAAATGAAAATTAAATGCCTTCGCTCTGCATCATATTAGAAAACCTTGATACTATCTTTGAATATATATACTGGGTAGAAGTCGCGAGCCTAGGTTAAATTTTTTTTTTTTTTTTTTCTTTGGCGAGCCCCCAAATCCCGCTACGCCAACGTGAGCCCCTGCACAGTTCTGTGGGCCCTCCGGCATGCATGTTAGTATCTAGGCCGAGTGGAGGATAGGATGCGTCTCAGGGCAAGCCCTATACGCCTTAGGTCGGGTTTAACCTGTAGAATGGTCGCATGCATCGCGGCTAAGCGGGGTTGTCTGGTGTCATGGCC
>PNEQ01026873.1:0-60201 GCA_003012365.1 Medauroidea extradentata
AACGACTTTTGAAACTTACGAGTGCTCACTTGAAGAATAATGATTCTAGCAGCAATGAATATAAGGATGAAACACACCCGAAATTCAACATTATTTCCCAGCTGTTCCCTGATGTAGGAACTACAATAGGATCTGGTCTCGATCTACATAAGAAAATAGAAGATGGGAGACTGTCAGAATATGTTTACTGGAATGATGCTAATGAAATTGTAGACAGACTGAGACTGTTAGTTGCTTCTCAGCAGGCTGGAAATAATTCACATACAAATGAAATATCTAGCATCATCGAGGAATTACGTGAAGATGGATACATAGAATGAGTCGTCAAAACATTGCTGGGGAGCTGCACAAGCCTGCATGGCGAAATTATCCTCGGTGTAAAGTACATGTGTATGGTTTGAAGGACTTGTATCAAGCAGACTTGGTTGAAATGATTCCTTATGCTCGCAAGAATAAAGGCTACAAGTACATGCTGACTGTTATTGATTGCTACAGTAAATATGCGTGGGCAGTGCCCTTAAAAACTAAGAGTGGTAGGGATGTAACAAATGCGATGAATATTGTTTTCCAAGATAAAGGTCCGTGCAAGAATCTACATACTGACCTTGGCAAGGAATTCTACAATTTTAATTTCCGAGCCTTGATGAAGCAGTATAAAATTAACCATTATTCAACCCACAGTGGTCTCAAGGCTAGTATCGTCGAACATTTTAATCGTACTTTGAAGAATGAAATGTGGAAGAAATTCTCAGCACAAGGAAGCTACAGGTGGTTGGATATAGTGCCTCGTCTGGTCTCGAACTATAACAATACAGTACATAGGACCACGAACATGAAGCCTGCAGATGTCAAAGACAACTCTTTACTACACACTGTTTATAAAAATGAGAAGAAACTAGACCTGCACAAGCCTAAAGCAAAGGTTGGAGACTACGTAATAATATCGCGAGTGAAGGGAACATTTACGAAAGGCTACACACCAAACTGGAGCACTGAAATATTTAAAGTGGCCAAGATTCGACACTACGAACCAAGGACCTACTGCCTAGAAGACTTGGAAGGCAAGGCTATTCGGGGAGGTTTCTACGGTGAAGAAATTCAAGTTACCAAGTATCCAAACACGTATTTGGTCGAGAAGGTATTGAAGAAGAAAGGAAATAAAGTGCTAGTGCGCTGGCTGGGGTTCGATGCAAGCCACGATAGTTGGATTCGACAATCAGACATTATGTATAAATAAAGCGAATTATGTATGAAGGAATAAATAAAATATATTTTTTTAAAATCTGAATTGTGTTGTTATTATTTAAAATCAAATCTTCTTTTACTGGAAATGTCTGGAGGGCAGTCTGTGATGACTACACATACACACTTTGAGCATGTTGAAACTCGGGGGGCGATGAGGTGGTCGAAGGCATGCAGTTTCATCATCTCGCCCTCGCGAGGCGCGGGGTTGTCCGGCAGTCTAATAGCCTAGGTCATTAAGCCGGGTGACGCGCGACTCTCGCGCGCAGCTGCAGACCTTGAGTCATGCTTTGCCACTTCAGGTAGTGGCTCGCGAGCAAGTTGGGGCCAAGTCATTAGCTATATATCTTGAAGGCGCCTGTGGCCGTCCCTATGGCTGGTGACATAGATTGTGACCACATGAAGGGAGGGTAGTGTTGTCTCGCAATACATTTGTTGGAGGGGAGGGGGTGTGTGCCTGGAGATGTCTCCCGAGTACTTGGAGCTTCAGTCTACTTTATGTTGGCGAACATTATACATGTATGGGATAGTGAGGATGACGAGGCACTGGATGAGCTTTATGTTGTTGCTGTGGCAGGGGCCTCATCGCCTGCTTTGCCGCCTCCGCCGCCGCTGATTCGGCTGCGGCAGAACCCGCATATCTGACGACGACGTGGTACAAGTCGTCGGGGTGTTTGGGGCAGCCAAGCGGTCCTCCGACTGCACCGGGCCTGCCCCAAAGAGACTTTGTATAGGTTCGCCTCCAGTGCTACCCATTATGGTAGTTGCACCCATGATGCGTGTGGTGGAGGAGGATGACGACAACGATGAGGAAGATGCTGATGAGGAGGATGGCGACGACGATGTTGACGGTGACGATGATGAGCAGGGTGCCTTCCGGGAGGAGGAAGAGGAAGAGGATGGGAATGTGGCGGAGGAGGTGCGGCGTGAGCTCGTTGGGCTGCGGGCCCAGGTTCGGGACCAGCAGGAGGAGATATTGGACCTGCAGCTCCGACTAGAAGCGCAGCACGCCGTGGCGGGGATCCGCCACACCGCCACAGCCCGCTTCCAGGAGGAAGTCCTCGGCCTCCTCCGGACTCTGGTGGGACGAGGACCTGACCATCCGCCTCATTTGTAAATATTGTGTATATAGTGTTTTATTGTGTGTATATATTAGAGTTAATAGTGTTGTATATATAGTGTTTAATAAATGTAACTATTTTAAAACTTAAAATTCTGTGTGTTGTGAGACATTATTTGCCTGTCATAACTTTTCTTAAAGAGCATCAGATGAAACAGTCCTTGTACACTTAATCAGTGATTACATAGAACACAATTACATTACTATAAAAGGTTTTACAGAATGAAATTAATATGATTGATGGTGGTGATATATAATACTTGTCCAGACTTGTGTATTTTGCCTGCTCTAGGTTAATATTTAAAAAATAATAATATTGGTGATAGAGGCGAGAGTCCTGCCTATGGTACATTACATGTCGCCCTTAAACACATATGTATACTGGTGGAGTCAGTTCAAGTGAGTAAATAAGAAAACAAAGATTGTGGCTCAAACCCCTGGTGGTCATTCATAGAACTAAATATAATAATACATTATTTTGGCAAGGGAATTTTAAACATTAAATATGGCGGCCTCCAGAACATGTAAACAAATGACTGTTGTCCAAGATGGTGGGGTATAAATTATTCCAAGATGGCGGATGGATATAAATTTTTTTTTAGATTTTTTTTTAATTTTGGAAATTTTGGAAAATTTTGAAAGTGATGTAATCCAAGATGGTGGCCGGAAACAAGATGGTGGCAGTGACGTCATCCAAGATGGCGGCGATGATGTAATCCAAAATGGCGGACCCGCCTCCGAAGCCACCAGCCACTTGTGCTCGGAGGAACATAGCCTATCTACTACTGTGTTTCAAACAAGAAGGTCTATAATTTGTAACACACTAGTGTGACATGTGTAACTTTTACCCCAAATTTTTGTGTATGTCCATTGTGAATTCATGAAAAATAACATTTTGTAAACAAACATTCATAATATAAGACCATGATGATAGAACCATACGAGAGGAAATGTCTGTAGCAGGTTTTAATATTTTGAAAGATCGTTTTTATTTTCGTCCATTTCAGGCAAAGTTGCAAGAATAAAATGGACAAAATTAAAACAATTATAAAAGTATTTTTAAAACTGTTACATCTTGTACATGGCTAGTAAAGTTCACGGTGGTCCTGTTTGATGAAAGTTAATTTAGAAAATGTGATTTTTTTTAATGAAGTCACTCTGTGAATATGTAATTTAAAAAATTATATATATATATATTAATTCAAATATGGAGAAAAGAAATTATAGTGTTACAAAATATAGACTTCCTTCTTTCAAACACAGTTTGTCACACACATCTGACAAACTACTTTTAAAAAGGTCTGCGTATAGTACAGTCGCTTGTAGGACAACAGAGCATTTCACTATATTTCTATGTTAATACAAAATATGTGTGTTGTGCTTCACCATTGTTAATTATATGTCTGTAATTACGTTAATTATACAAAGCAATTAAAAATAAAGGTTTAATTGGCTAAATGTGAGCATGCATCATTCAAAACTCCTTAATGGTGATATTACTTGTAACAATTTCGTTTACTTAAAACACACACACACACACACACACACATATATATATATATATATATATATATATATATATATATATATATATATATATATATATATATATACACACACACACACACACACTATTCGTAGCCATTTAACATTTTTTTGTAAAGAAACAAATATTATGTAGATAGCAAGGATGTATTTCTAAAATCAATTGTTTTACATTTCACACACATTTTCACGTGTCTGTCTGTGAAAACAAGATTGCTTAAATTGTACATGTGGTCCACTATAGGCATGGTTGCAACTTGTAGATTATATTGTATAGTATAGATTGATAATGATTTGACTTAAATAAACATACTTTTGTTAATGTCATATAGTGTTACAAATTTCAAAAAATGTTTAGAACTCTAAACATATAATTTGAATTAAATATTTTGTTAAAAAGTAATGATACAAGTAATAACAATGTAACATTACAACAATCACTGTATTATGATTAATCTATACAGTAATCCCTGCACAAATATTACTTCTGCTTAGAACTGTACCCATAGTTCCATGCAATGGTTTCCGGTAAAACAAATGAAAGGAACAAATAGATCAATAATGTTTACTTATTTTAATTCCCAAAAACATTTATTTATACATCTACATAACATCCACACTAACATTTTATAAATTTACATTACTGTAATTAATGGATACATTGAATTTTAAATACAACGTACATGGCCAACACATGTACTACAGTTTGCATGCATACTTTCAGACCATTTTCTACTACCCTATCAACTCACATTCATGCTGTCTCCGATTACCATGTAATGGCACCGAGATGTTTGACAGATCTGAAGTACAGTGAAACCCTTGAATCACACTTTTCTAGGGACGAAAGAAAAATTGTGTAAATGAGGGGAAAGTGTAAATGGAGGGAAACAACAAACTGTAAATTTCATCTGTAACCATAAAGAGTAATGTATTTCTAGTTAGCTGTAATGTGTAAAAATTATGCTGATGTAATGTGTTCAACCTAAAAGATTAATCCTAGGTAAATAATAACTGAGATTTCACTTCAAACTGCTGTTTACACAAATTTGATTGTACTTTTGGACTTTACAGTTTACCTATAATGCTTCCATTACTTAAACAAATTTACATCTACATTAGTTCAACCTTCAGCATATATATATATATATATTTTTTTTTTTTTAACATTAGAAAATTTTTGTTGTTTCTGTTTGTTGATCTGTTAATTAATCATCCAAGAACACTTATTTTAATATAATTACAGCATTCATTGTGATACAACCTGTGGTAGTTAGCAGCATTAATATTTCGGCTTCCCTTTTACAATAGGCCTACTCCATTTATTTGTAATCAGTATGGTTATCAACACAGAAAAACTAAATTTAATCAACTTCAAGGATAAAATAAGTGAAAATCAGGGGAAGCCATAAAGAACAGCAGTGTACATGGCAGGAATGCAATACATTGTTGACATACAGCATATGGCAGGGATACTTTAAAACTGTATTTAAGGGAAAGTGTAATTCAGGAGGATGTTAAAATCAGGGTTCCACTGCATTACGATGAAAGTGAAGACCAGAATCTCACAAGACTACATATGGAGTCAACTTTTGAATAACAGGGATGATGAATGGCCATATGTTACAGGAAAATTGAAAACCTAAATTCAATGTATAAAAAAATTGTTATCCTGTCTGTGTAGATGCATACAAACATGCTGCATATTTACGCAAATACATGTTGCAGTACTACATGATGTTTTCGAAAGACTTTGGAAATGGTTCAAACCTGTTTAGCCAAACTTTACATAATATAGAACATTATAGAACCATCCAGCCACCAGCAAGGTGCAGGGCGAATAATTGCCAAGGGTTTGAAAGAAGCCTTCGTCAGATGTTTTTTGTTTATAACGACTACTTCAAGCCAATATGATGCACAAGTTTTCACAAATAGATACCGTATCTCCAACATGTGTTACATGTAGGACTATTCACCCAGGTCCTTTGAGTACCCTATAAGCATAATAAAGCTAAATCAAAGATATTTGAAATTTTTTGGTTTGTTTGGTTGCTTCAGTATTTTTTTATCCAGTACAAAGTAGTACAATGTTAGAACACCACACAACATAGAAATTCATATTACTGCAAAACACAATGCAGAATGGCATGTTATTAAACCATATAATTATGAAATTCAATGTTTAAAAATAAGAAAAAGGAGCAACATTGACATTTTCACAGAAAAGATAAAAACAACAACAAACTATCTTTAAGAAATGGTAACTATTCAAATTTTAGTAGGAAAAGTAGTCTCTTATAATGAGCTAGGTTGAATAATGGCAACACAATCACATTCAGGATTAGGTCAGTTCTAGTCCGGTGTCAATTATGAATATTAATATCCCTTTGCAAGTCATGGCCAAATGTCTCCCAACATTCCAATATGTTGTATCTACAACCCACTGAACAAACACCTAAAAAAAAAAAAAGTGCAATGATTTACATTTATACCCGTCTCATATAGAAAACGTACCTATATACACTAGTTTTGTAGAGGCCAGAAGAATCTTACTCTGAAATTTACATTGCTTTGGTTGTACATATACCATAGAATAACATTGACATAACACCTAAATCTGTTTTGAAAGTTAAATTTTCATACAAATAAAACCACATAATCTTGTCACTAGTTATTGGACAACTCATACATAGAACATAACAAAAAGTTATATAACTGGTACAATACCTAATATGTATATAACATATATAATTGTATGTACACAAACCATGGTTTGCATCTTAACACAAGAGGAAAATCATTAGTTGCATCTAAAATTTGTGATGTAAGCAATTCTGCACAATAAGTCTAAACTGAGGGAGCCAACTTTCCTTGACAAGTGGGTCCACAGAAATGCAAACAAACTTCCGGTTGACAGTCCTAGCCCGAAAATAAAACTAAGTGAAACGAAATTAACTTTTCTTTATAAATGGATAGTCAAGTGTAACAAAATGTCTAATGACGTTAATTTTTTAGTATAAACTCTCTAATATATACAGTAGCAACAATCAATATAAAAGTTTACAGTCACTGCCAGTTAATTATCAAGTGTCTACAAAACCAAATGTAGTCAACCTACTTCATCAAAATATGTGCAGCATAAAAAATAAAAAAAAAAGCTCATATAGGAAGTATTTTACCCACATTATGTACTGTACTGACATATTTTGCATAACTGCGCACTGGCTAACATCAAAAGAAATTCAATTTTGTCAAATCAATACATTTTATTTAGCTTCATATTACTGTAGATCATCCAGTAAAGGTGGAGGGTTTTGCATTTATGTTCGAAAGTCTCTGTCTTGTGGTGAAGAAGATGATGTTGCTAATCTATGTAGTGATGAAATGTTAGAATGCTGCTGTGTTTCCATAAATAGTCATAATACCACCATCCATGCTATTTACACACTACCTAATTGTAGGGATATTGAATATTTTTTTAAACAGCTTGAAGCGATCATAAAAAAATGTCAATTCGCAAGAAATTTACAATAGTTTGTGGTGACTTTCACACAAACCTAAACAACTCTAATTTGCAAGGTACAAGACTGTTGAACATTTTTCAACAATATAATTAGATATCTTCTATAACTTATTCTACAATGGTAACAAAGAATAGTGAAATTGTATAGATAACATTGCAACAACAGGCTACGAAAAAATTATCCGCATATTAACTGGCACCAGAATTCCAAGTTCATGCGAGCCCCATTTAAAAGCTTGCAAATACTTACAGTACCATCCCTGTTTATATACCTAACAATAATATTTGCTATAAATAATTTCAAATACTCCAAAAATGAAGACATACCTATTTCACAAGAGGTCACTCAAAAATACACAGCAAAACAGTTAGAACCAAATTACTGGAAAAAAAGCCCCAATATCATTGCAATAAAACTTCTGAACAATTACCTGGTACACTACAAAAATAATTGAATACAGTTATATCAAACTTAAAAATAACCTCAAAGATTTCCTAATCAGTAAGGCCTATTAAAGTATAGAGGAATTCCTTCATGAAACAACCAAATTAAAAATACATATATCTGTAACTGTGCTAACATTTTTCTGCTACTATAATTCAATTAAACATTATTGTTGTGCTTGAGTTGTAAGTTATATGTTATGTATGGTATATGTTATGTATGGTATATGATTACGATACTAACTTAATACTACTGTAATAATTCAAATGTGTGGTACTATTGTTCGGAAAGTATTGTAACTAATTGATTTTTTTCTGAATTTGTGGAATGTTATTGCTGTGCTTGTGTTGTCTACTCTGTATGTTATGTATGTTTTTTGTGTCGTTGTCCTAATTTTTTGTATACTGTATCAACTCCTTACCAGTTTGCACTGGGCATTTTTGGAGGCTAATAACTAAATAAACAAAAAATATATATTCACTAGAAAACTAAACACACTTAAGAGGCCATGGAACATATTTTAAAGTAATTATATATTTGTGTGCACAGTTGCCAGATAAAAGGCAATTTAGAAATTCTAGTTACAGGCAATTATTCAGTGTGCAACAATATATATGTGAGTCACATTTAAAACCTAAATCCCTCACGATAAAACTGTTATCCCAAGGTAAAAATCATTATTATGCATGTTCAGATATAGTAGCCAAGTTATTCACCTACACATTTAAATTACTGTCTATACAGATAGCATAGTGTTTTCTATGATTGCTAGTTTTCAGTTTTGCCATATTGGCTTTTACATTGTTGTAGCATGCAGTAAAAGTGTTTACCAACCATTTATGTACCATCTCTTAGAATGTAGAGGAGAGCCTAGAGTCTGAGAACATGTGACATGTTACATAAAGTGAAGTGTTATAAATTCTGCACGAACATAGTGACCAACTCTGTTGCCATTTCTCTGCATGTGGATGGGTGGCAAGTGTGCTACTTCATCTTGCCACAAAAATTCATCTTCTGGCATCTCTGCATTGACATCCCTACCAATATTGTGAAGGACTGCAACTGTACAAATGATGGCAACCAAGTTTTCAAGGTTGTTCTGTAGAGCCATAGTTAGACATCTGAACCTGCGCTTCCACATTCCAAAACAACGTTCTACCACATTGCGGGTCTTGATGTGGGAGTGGTTGTAGCGAATCTCGGCTTCAGTTTGTGGGTTCAATAAGGGCGTGGATAGAAAAGGCAGGCAAGGGTAGCCACTGTCACCCAAAAGCAACCCATGCACACGCCCTTCCTCAAACCTAGCTCTAAGAGCAGAGCCTTGAAAAATTGTTGCATCATGGAATGAACCTGGCCTTGTAGCGACAATGTCCAAAATTTTCATTTTTTTTCCTGCTGCCACCTACACAAAAAAAGAATGGAATAGTACCAACAAAGTTGTTTGAAAAATACAAAGTACATAGAACTCTTTCACTTTCGATTTCTCAATAAATAAATAAAACCTGCATTATGTAATTATAAATAAGACCATTAGTTTTGCCACTCTTTATCATATTATCATCATCAATTTACCATAAACGTATGATATACAATACTGTTTTTGTTTTAGTCTCATGAAGAAAATTAGAATAAAATATTTTTCACGCTACCTTGATCCTATATTTTCTCATAGCGAGAGGAAAGTCTGAACTTTCATACAGTATGTTTGTAAACTGCAATTGGCTATACATTTTACTACCAAACATATTGGTATAAGTCTAGAAAAGCAACAAGTCCGAAGTTACTAATTCATTGTATACTGGCTAAATTACAAACAAAAATGGCACAATAACAAAAAGTTTCTACAACGCGTAAGAACCTTCCTACGGAATAATTACACTGTGT
The DNA here is from genome assembly GCA_003012365.1 of Medauroidea extradentata. Taxonomy (NCBI): domain Eukaryota; kingdom Metazoa; phylum Arthropoda; class Insecta; order Phasmatodea; family Phasmatidae; genus Medauroidea; species Medauroidea extradentata. Next base: position 9,760 of record PNEQ01026873.1, read on the forward strand.
ACTTACATTTAAAAATCACGCTTTGCCCTTTTCTATGCTTTTTTCTTTTGCTCTGCTAACTTCACTTGAACTATGCTATAATCCCAGCATATGTTACCAACACTGTGATATATACAAACATTTCAAATAGACCATTTTGATATAAAAAACCATCAATGGCTGTGCAATGCACCTGGAGAATGATAAAACTTCAACGAAGCTTGAATATGGGTCTCCAGCATAAGATTAAATCTCTTTGTACACGCCGATCTGTGCGCGTAGGAACTAACGCAAGATGGCGTGCTGTAAACAGAGAATTCTGCAATGTTGTGGGACTTTGAAAATTTTTAAGTTTGACATTTTTTGTGCAAGTAGTCTTTAATTTTTATTACATATCCCACCTCCTATGTATTGTACAAACCTTTTTCTTCAATAAACATATCCTGTAAAGTGGATATTTTCCGCAGTTAGAGCCATCAGTAACCCAGCTGAAATATTTTTCTTCTGACAACTTCAGTGTATATAACTTTCAATTATTTGTTCGTATACTATCCTAAAATGATTATACAATCACTTTTCACCAATAAACACACCCTATTAAACTAATATGTTAATAGTTACAGAAAGGTTACTCTGCTAGACTTTTACCTTATCATTTTATTTCTGTCTATAATTTTTTGTAAGGCACTTTTTTGCCAGAAATTCTGTTTAATAAATTATATAACTGAATTGAATACATGTTGGGTAACGGTTCAGAGCAACTCATCAAAATACATGTAATTATTTTACTGTAACAGTTTTACAAAGGTGTTAAAAACATCATCCTAGCATGCTATTTATAATTGTTTTATATCCACAATTTTTTCAGTCTTCAGTAAACCTTTTTAGATCTATATCTTACACATTCTATACTGAACTCCATCAATCTGAATATCTAATTGTTGTACTGCTTAATGTGTACATGTACCTGGTGATTACTGTGCCAAAATATTTATTATCACTATATGAACTACAAGCTTGATTGATTACTATTGAATATGTCAGTTAAATAAAACATTATTCTATGTTGTTATCAAAATGCATAACATATATCTATCCTGGTCTAATAATGGAAACACAAGAAAAGAATTATTAATACCTGAACATTGATTGAGAAGCTACCATGCCTGTTGCGAAACACTTCTGCAGCATCACCACCAGGATTTGCGACAGGAATGTGTGTACCATCTACTGCTGCGACGACACCAAGGAACTCTGCAAATTGGTGAAACCATTGCATAGCTGCTCTTGTTTCTTCAACAGCATAAGGCAGTTTAATGTGATAGCGCAATTGACCAGCTAGAGATTCTGTAACAGTTGTAATGGCTACCCCTGCAGTACTCTGACTAATACCACATAGATCACCACATACTTGCTGCAACATAAAATTTGTAGGCCTATCATAAAATAATTTTTCTAACTGGACCACTGATACAAACACCACATCAAAAAATATATTTTCCTAATAATTAATCTATGCAGTGGTCTAAACTATATCTAATCTGAACATATACGTACATGGAATACACACAAGTAAAACATAACTTTAGACGACTCATAGCTTGGGATATGTCCGAATTCACCTATAATTGTGCATGGATTGCGGTTATAATTAATACCTAAGTTACATAAGTTACTTCTGCTGACGTTTCTAGGGAATGGGAAAACAAAATCTGCACATGTGCAAGGGCTTGTAAGTATTGCAGTGAATTCTAACGCCTCTGGCTGATGTGGTTAACAACAAATGCATTACTGAAACCATTAAAAACAGGGGCATTTTTAGGTCAAGCACGGTAAGCAAAGTTTGTCTGCTAACCCCGAAACTTTAATGTGCATTTTAAATATTTCGAGGTTACTTTAAACTGTGGTTTAAAGATGTACATAAATTAATATTAATGGCAGAAAAATTAGCGCGAATTACCAGAATGGGAAACCTATTATTTGCTTATGGTAATGTGGTAAGACAAAACTGAATCTATCTTATTTAGTCAAAAAAATCTAATGAAAATAAGGCTGTCGAGTTTTTAGGTACATATTTAGATAATTACTTAATTTGGAAAACTCATACAGTTAACCTTAGCAAACGATTGCCAAGAGCTGTGTATTTATTGAAAAAGTTGAAATTTTATGTTAGCTTTAACATGTTGATAAATTCATATGATGCTTTCTTCCATGTACATCTTCTAGGGTAATTCTACGGGAGCTAAAGTAATATTTATATGGCAGAAGGCCATAACAATTACAATTGGTTTATTGGACAGTCAATCTTGTAAAGAACATTTTATTAAGTTAGAAATTCTTATAGTGCCTTGTATTTATATAGTACAGTGTTTATTACAGCCTATGCAAAAAAATTTGTAAATTTTACCATAAGGATTGCAGTACACAATCATGAAACTAGAAATATCCATCTATTAGACAGCTCATATATTCGATTGACCAAAACTCAAAGAAGTTTCGAAAATATGAGTGTGTAATATCTTTAATAAATTACCAATTAATGCTACAAAGGTAACTTTTAACATATTTAAAATGATTTTAGAAAAGTGGCTGAAATCTAAAGCCTTTTACAGCATTGATGAATTGAATACTGCTAATTTTAATGATCTAATATTTTAAATTGTATTTATGTAATAATAGAGGAAGCTCTTTATACTATTGTAATTTTAAATGTAATCAATATTTATATGTATTATTGTATAAATTGACTTGGTCTATTGCATAATTGTGCTAAATGACAATAAAACTAATTGATTGATTGTATGCAGTGATTGTAGCACGGCATGATACCAAGTGACCAACAACTAACCTGTTAAACATACATTCCAAATAAACTACAACTATCAACAAAAATCTGGCCTTGCAGCTAATTATATGGGTTTAAAAAATGTATGAGACACAAAACAAAACAGGCACACAGCTAGGCATGGTCACTTTTGTAAACAACATGTAAATAACAAATATTAACAAACTAACCTGAAAGCTTCCTGTAGCATAAAAGCGTAATGGTATCAACAACTTTATTAGCACGGGCACAGGCAATCCTCTGCAGTCTGGTTTTTCCAAATGTTGCACATATGGATAGATCACATTCCTCACGACATCTTTTGTAAAACGATAGCGCCTCTGAAATTCTGTCTCACGATACCGCTCAAAGGGATCTTCCATGTCCCTAATATAAATTTTTGGCAGTCGGGGATGTCTTCTGTCCTCTATTTCTTCATAATAATTGTCGATTTCCTCAATGTGCCGCACGAATTCGTCCAAATTCCTCGCCATTATTTATAACTGGTCTCTACAGAACAGCTGGTGATTCGCCGAATGAGGTCTGGCCGTCATTCACCTGCAATCTCCCAAAAAGTGGAAACTTGGTGGCGAATGGTTGTTCGCCGGCTATCCGCCACTCTCTGAAAGAGGTCTATAATGTGCAAAACACCAGATTTGGGTGGAGGGAGATTGGTTGTACTTCGAAAGTCATTTATAATTACGGGCCTAAGCCTTTGTTTACCTTCTCCCATCGCAAGCCTGTCGTGCCCCTAGTGTCTCAGTTGAGGCTTTAAGCTACAAATAAATCTTATAACGCGAATAAAACTTCAGCCCACAAAATTACCAAGAAAATTCAAGAGAGAGAAATTTTGGTAAGTTGAATAAGGATTAAAATGATTCCCGACAAGTGATGCTAAATTCAAATGATTTCACCCTTAAATTAACTGTCTACAAGTTTACCTTGTACTAAAATAAGTTATTTGAAGTCATACAAGTATATTGAAATGATTAAATGCACAATTTCCCTCATACAAACTACTACTTTAACCTCATCTAACAAATCTTAGGTTAATCGAGTTATCTGACTGCCACGCATAAATCGTTAATATAAAGAATTTTTAAAATTACATAAATTGCATTTACAAATAGTGAAAGTCCCCTATAAACATGTAGTTTAATTCTTTAGGTGGAGATCTCATGTAGTAACAGTCCTTCCTTGAATGTTTCAGGCAGTTGCAAAAGTCGAAAATGACAAAATAAAAAATATATAAAAAATATAAAAAGGAATATTACTCATGAAGCACTATTTCACACGCACTGAACAACAAGGTGAAAACTAGCTCCTTTTATGCAGAAAGCCGGGTAACGATTCCACGCTGTAGGCGATAATCGTGCCCACCTTTCACTTGTACATTAATAACTGAATGGTAACCAACAAAAATGTGGTATTGACAGACTGGCAGCGTTTAGATGTAACTGACACGTCTTCTGGGGTTTTAAGTCCCCGAAAAAAAATATAAATCCCTTATGTATAAGCTTAGGGCCCAAAAACCCTAAAACAAACCAAATTATAAAGGTGCTGGTGAGGCCAGATACTTCACAAGAAGGTTATATGTACAGTAATTGGAATGTTGTTTGAAACATACAGTATTTGGTTTTAAAGAACATTTGTGAAATGCAACAAAAACTGTATTTATTCAAGAATTTTTATATTCAGACAATTTACGTTAAAGAGATGGTGCACATAAAAGTTGTTACAACGAAGGTGGTCTATTCTTTTAAAATTAGGTTTCATTGGATTAATGGTCTACCAAAAACATTTTTTTCTGTGTGAAAAGTGTGCCAAGTAGGTACAATTTATTTTAGTTAAAAAAATTGACTAATACTGTACCATGTAAAGTCAGGTTTTAAATTCAGAGTAAGCACAATTGAATGGGTGAGATGAAAAAGGAAGACATTCCATATTTAACAGAAAATAAACCGATTTAGACAAGAACTTTATATGTAGCTTAAAGAAAGAAATGATTCTAGGAATCCTTACACCGCTAAAGGAATTTGAATTTTTATGTAAAAGGAAATCATTCCCTTCTTAACTTTAACATTACGACATGATTGGCTGTTGGCCTCGAGAATTGCTGCAATAGTGTTTCTTTTGTTTATGTAGTGTACAGTGTTGTAAATGTACAACATACACCGTTGTAAATACGTGGTTAGTACAGTGTCGGTATTGTAACACAAAACATGCCATTATAGTAATCATCAACACATCTGTAAATTGTTTCACAGAGTTTCAGAATGCCCTCAGCTCAATGAGATTATAAAATGGAAAACATTCCATCCACTTTGATTGCATACAAATGTCAGTACATAAAATGTATTTTTTTTTTTCGGTAATGATTCATTTCCTTAAATCACAACAAACAAATGTCTAATTGTAAGATTTCCCATTCAACTTTAAGGTCCAAAAAGTTTTTCCTATTTTCCCGAAAGATGACAAAGTGGAACCTTTTCCATCTCCATTATACTCATTCAATTATAATTACATAAAATTAAGTGTTTTTAATATGTATATAGTTTAACGAATTGAAGTTTATAGATTTCTCAAATTTGCATATAGAGTATGTAAATAAAACACCACGAAAACATCCCACATAGGTTTCGGTAGTTGTCATCGAAAAACGTTTTGAGAATGGCCATTATATTATTCTCTCATTCAAAATGTAAGTGCAGTAATATGAAAGTTAACCAAAAATGTCTGAATTTTAACCCCCCCCCCTCGCAAAAAAAAAATTTGGCACATCCCTGCTGTAAAGTATTAACTGCAAAATTTTGAGTTTCATAAATGTAATTTGTAATGAAACACATACAAACCTGAAAGGACCAACATTTTGGCTGTTTGTATCAACAGGTGTTCACTAAAACCTTAAAATGTTTCTAAAATTTTGGTCTCTTTGTCTATCCCCACAGTGACTTTCTTTTACTTGAGAACTTGGTATTGCATAAACAAAATTTTTATTGAACATTCAAGCAATTATTTCATTTCTTCTCCCATTTCAATGGGAATAAAAATAACTTTGTATTAATGACGTTCCACTGTATCACTATATAGTAGTGTTAGCAATTATGTCATTATATTGTAATTTGTTATTTTCAGGAACCAGACTGAACGGTCAGCAAAACCTTGGTTCATGGTGGTACTCCAGTGCACATAAATAAACCATGAATCTATTGAGAAACTACTTGCAGTTGATAATTGTTCAAATTGTTGACAGCATTTTTGTAACAAACTTTAGGAATAAATGTTGCTAATTACATACACATAACTTGCCTTACTTTTTTAATACCTTTTATTGTTTAGGTGAAATGCTCACACAAATTTTCAAGTGTTACCATAACAATGGTAAAACCCTGTTAAGAAGTTTCTGAACGGACAGAAAAAATTTAAACTTGCCAAATTTCAATTGTATTTACAGAGTCGTAAGAGTTATTCAATCTTCTTAAAAGGGTTTTATATATGTAATTCAAGTCAAACATATGTTAGGAGGTTACTGACAATAACAGCATATACAGCATTAAGAAAACAATTTATTGTGTAACAGAATAAGCAAAGTCATTTTACATCAAATGTCTAGTAGACAAAAATTCCTGAAAATGAGAATGATGGCCTAGTTGCAGAAGTCCAGATTTGTAAGGCCCCAGCCTTTCTTGATGTGTTTCTTCTCTCTGTTTCGTTGGTCAAGGGGGAGGGGAGGTCCAATCATAAAACATGTTTTTTTAAAACATGTAATTTAAACAAAACCACCACAATATTCCAATTTTAAACATATGGTTTATAAGCAAATCAATTATTACTTTTAGCAGAAATTCCAAAATGATTAGTAACTTTTATGTAGGGAAACATTGTTGAGCAACCTGGTTATTGTGTGTAGGAGGTATTTGTTTTTCATTCTTTAAACTAACAAAAACAAAAGATTTTAATTTTGATAGTGCAATGACTAATGAGTCTGATCACGATGTAAAACTTAAGCATGCTATGTCTTATATTTAAATTTTTGCCACAATTTTTTTATTTGAATTTTATAACGTCTGCTTGTCAGTTGTCTTTAAAAGTGAAAAAGAAAATGTTTTTAAAAACAGTCTTAAAAATATTGTTACAAATTTGAGAGCACACAAACTTTTCAATGAGTTCTTTTGGGATAGAGGTCTTATAATTATAAATCAATGAGTTAAATCAAGTACTGGATTTAATAGCTCACAAAGCTACGAAATACATAAAACAGTAATCAACTATAACTCTCACAACACAATTAGTTATGCACACAATTACTCCTGTGTCACAGACACGTTAATTAACTTTCACAATTAAAGCACAAAAAATGTCTACTATCAATTAATTAAACAGTACAAATCACAATAAAATTCAGTCATACATCAAATCAACAGTCTTTCAAATAATGACAGTGTACAACCTTAATAGTCCGTCGTAGTGATGAATCGTCGTGTGCTGCGCAGCACCCCGAGTGCACCGCTGTCTTCACTCTTGAGGTCTTCGGTTCGACTCCCGTCGTGCACCTCCTCTTCGCCCGTCAGCCCGCCGCAGCAGTCCTCTTGGTTCGTCCAACACTGCTCCGAAGGTAGCCGCCTGCCGCCTCCCAGTAGACTCTAATGTCACCAAGATGTCTTCACCAGTCTATCTCCACAACCATAGCACCTTCCTCTAGCGAACTCTCCCCAAATTTGTCGATTCAGCCCTTATATACCAGGCAAAACAGCAGGGGAATTACCGCATTACAGGGGTCTAAAATTAGATAATTCATCATGCTTCGGATGTGGTTTGAGTCACGTACGCCGCTTCGCAGGGCAAAAATGCAGTTGGGACAGGTTTCTATGACGTAATTTCGGCGGGATTCCCACTGTGAGACACTCGGGCTTTGAGTCATGGGCCAGCCCTCAAGGTGTTTCGACACAGGCCCCATCCAGCCCGCCCTCAGAAACACAGCAGCAACAATATTTTAACTTTTTTAGTGAATATGATATAAATAATAGAACTTTTATATAATTGGTTAGGTTTTAGTTTTGTATATCACAGCTTACAAAAATTGCATACTGACATTTTCATCGCAAGTATCACTGTCTCATTGCAAGTCATTCTAAAAGGTATGACTGAAAGGCACATAAAAATACTTGGAATGGAAATACCAATATTTAAATGTGAACATTAATAACGAAAGTTAAGCTTGTTTTAAAAAAAATATATAAACGTATTTAAAACATTTTGTTTGAAACATGTTTTATTCAAAGTGTATTGTTTTAAACAATTTTTAAGTTACTGTTTAACACCACACACTTTTAACATGCCATTCCTGGTGTTTCACTTCTAGATTCCCTATGCCAACTTTTTGTACAAGCTCCAGATATTTTTCTACCTCCCGGTCCTGTTCTTGCCTTCGCCGTTTGTCCTGTGCAAATTCATCCTCTGCCTTCCATCTTATGAAGAACATTTGTCACTTATACTTTATGTATCTCATTCTTCCTCTCTTCTTCTCTTGTAAAATAAAGTTAGCCCTACGAAATCCTTAAGGGCACTGTTCACCACAGTTTTCAACGTCTTTATTTATTTTTATATTTTTCTTATCTTAGACAAATTGAGATTAAATCTTCCTCTTAAGAAACATTTGTATCTCTCATAGTTTTTGTGTAATGAGTAGTAAACGTCAAAATTTGCACTTTACGGTTTTAAGTACGACACTAAAACCAACTGAAATACCAAACCGACAAAATTCACGGTGTTAAACAATGTTTTAGGCTATCATTTGACATATATAAAAACAAAAAATAGAATACTTTTGTATTTAATAACAAATGCTGAATTTTTAAATGAAAATTAAAAAAAATATCAAAAATTTTTCAGAAGTACAAAAGATATATTTTTAAATCACAATTTTTGTCTAAAATAAGACAAAAAATATTTGGTACAAATATATAAATAAAAAAAGACTACGAAAACTGAGGTCAATGCGCCCTTAACTCTTGTTCGACAATTGCTATTTATGGGAGTGAAAACGATGTTGATGTGGATGATGTATTTATAACTTGCTGTGGAATGAGACGAGGAGAATCATCCTCATTAGTATGGCTGAACGTGGGTTCTGCTGCAACAAAAAAAAAAACAATATTATATGTATTATTGACATGCCCAATATACACACAATCTTACATCACTGAAAATCGTACAAGTGAAACATTAACATTCAATGAGAAATCATTTATAACTATGAAGTAGCTGCTGCGTTTAAACACTTATGAAAAAGCGAATATTTGTAAACAAATTAAATTACACACACACACACACACATATAGTTGGCCCGCTTTATCCGTGGTATTTCGTTTCCAAGAACTCCTTGTATAACACCAACCGCGTATATTCAAGATACAGTAGAACCCTGTTATAACATTCCTGCATATAGCATCACTTTTCTTTGGTCCCACCATTTTTCCATAAAGTATAATGCTTTCATTTACTGCTTATAAAAACACCGGTACTTTCATTTCCTGCATATAACACCATTTTTTTCTCATACATCTTAACTGTATTGTTTTAGACAAAATAACTGACATGTAGACTAAAAACATCAGTACAAAACTAATTAATGTCTAGGAATGCGTCATAAGTGTACATTACTGTGATCCTAAAGATGACGATCATGAACCTACCTACAAATGGGAAAGCCTCTGTTATACACACAATGTATGTATTCATCATGTTTGATAGCACAGTATCTATAGCCTCTATTAATCTCATTACAGGCTTATTTACTGTACATAAACTATTGAATTTTAAGTAACTTTTGTGTAATATCCATTTATTGGTGCAAAAATACTGATTCCTGCTTATATAATTTTCCTGCATATAACACTTTTTTTCACAAGTCCCTTGAAAAACATTATAACAGGGTTCTACTGTACCTTAATAACCTACATAAACCACAGTATACATTTTATAAATTACAATTTAACCCCTAACCCCACATACTACAGTATTTTTGTGAGGTACAGATCTTTAATATGTTCATAAAATCTCCCACAACTTTTGAATATCATAAAAATTCCACACCATGTGTGCAATGCGGCGCATGTTAGATACAGCGGAAGCCGCACTGCGAGTGCGAGGACACAGTGACTGGCAACAGTGCGCGACGAGCCAGGTGGTCAGCCACTGCTGACGTTGCAACACAGCACGGCCTGATGTACCACGCTATCTCTCCATCCTACACTGCCAAGGACAAGCACTGTGCGAAAAGGGAGTGTCGCCACAAGCGTTGATAGAACGACATCTGATAACACTATTTCTCGTGTAAGATGCATACTTTATCTGTGTCAAACGCATAAAATAACAGTGGAACAAGCACAAATACGACTACATAGGCGTGAATATTTTTCAACTGTCCGTAAATATTTCTTGATTGTATGGCGTGCATATAATTACAGAAACGAATAGGATTATAATAAAAAATATTTTGACTGTAAATAAGAGGAGTCTTCGCCGGTGTCGAATTTCCACGTTTGATGCATGGGGAACAGCGTAGCGATAAGAGCCAGTGTCCCACGCTTGACAAGAAGCATATCGCGTCTATTCGCAGTGCACACAACTGCTGCGCAAGGTATTCCTTGTAGTCTGTTTCCTACAGGACTTTAAATGGTACAACGGTTTATTTTTTAATAGTATGAAGTAAAGACCAACGCATGTCTCTCTCTTTGCACTTTACGAAAAAAAAACTTTTTAGCCACTTTGAGAGGCCCGAAAATCGTGTTTCTAACAATCGTACTGAATTTTTGAAAACGTAGACGCATAGTTTCAAGTGTGTGTACTTTTTGTAGACAAACATAATATGAATAAGTTAAGCGGTTTCGAGTAAAAAAAAAAGAATACGCATGGCATGCTGCAACGCCATCCATGTGATAGTCGAGGTCTCCTCTTAAGGGTGTTAGCAGTTTCGTAATACAGCATCACTGATTACACTAAAATAGACTTGGTGCATTATTTTTTCGCAAGTAAATGAAAAATTTTACACCCCTGTAAACATGGATAAGGATAAAGGTTTAGCAGTGTTCCTATTAACACAGCACCACTGATTACACTAAAAATAACTCGGCACGATTTTTTTTGCATTTCCCGTGCAGTACTAACACTTGATCTTATTTGTTGTGCTTTCGTGACGTACAAATGATATGCTCGTTTTTTTTTCGTACCTTCGACCAACTTTTGCAACAGACATGTTGTCTTTCATTAAATCTAGCATTTTCATTTTGTCAAACTAAGAACTTTGTGCGATCTCTCTTCGATTCAGAAGGATCACTATAGCCTTTTTTTAGAGACAATACGCTGCAGGCCACGGAATCGTGTATAAGTGCACACAGTACATGCACTTCGAGGCCATGGCCTATGTGCGAGTGGCAACCGGGCAAACAAGACAATGTAATTAAATATATGTGTGTGTTCTGCGTGGAAGCAGTTTGCTGGCAGGCAGCCGTGGCCTGCGGGAGATATTAAATCATTTTGTTTTGGAATTGTGCGGCGAGCGACAAAACATATACGAGTAAGTACCGCGCCACCCGCACATTCGACACAGCAACGCTTCTTTGCTGCTAACACCCGCACTACCCGCTCGTCCTCAAAGTTACCGTGCACACCTAGCACATTGCATAATGAAAGAAGATACCAGTCGTTGACAACATGCTCTCGTGCACGGCGAGTGGCGCGCTAGTAGTTTGTGTGGCACATTGTGCAGCACGTGTGAAAATACAAATTCACAAATATTTCATGCTTAGATTCAAAAGTTTTTTTCTCAATGTCCAACCGCAGATAAGGTGTTGTTTTAAGTAAATTTAATAGTAACGCATTTTCCATAAACAATACCATATTTGCCAGCATAAACGACGACTATTTTTACATAGTTTTTGCCTTCAAAAATTGCTACTCATCTTATATGAAGGTGTGAAAATTGTTGGTAACCTAAAAATCGTTTGGAACTTAAGCTGTAAGCTGTGGAGTTGCATGATGTCCCAAGAAATTGTGTTTTCCATTTCAAAATGAAAATAAGGTCCCTTATTTTAAATAAAATTTACGGTACATCATTTTGTCATTCGTGACATATGCCACATTTAGTAGAACCCTGTTATAACATTTTTCAAGGGTCCTGTGAAAAAAAGTGTTATATGCAGGTAAATGTTATAAGCAGGAATCAATATTTTTACACCAATAAATGGATATTACACAAAAGTAACTTAAACCTTCATAGTTTATGTACAGTAGATAAGCTTATAATGAGATTAAATGAGGCTGCAGTTACTGTGCTATCAGAAACATGATGAATACATACATTGTGTGTATAATAGAGGCTTTCCCACTTGTTTCTGTAGGTTCATGATCGTCATCCTCAGGATCACAGTCTTTAATATCACTGTCATGTACACTTATGACACTTTCCCAGATACAAAAATTTTTTTACAGTGGTTTGTAGTCTCCAGCTTAGTTAGTTTATCTAAAATAATGCAGTTAAGAAAAATTTTACCCGAGTTGTGGTTATCGTCTGAGAAAAAAGTGATGTTATATGAAGGAAATGAAAATACTAGTGTTGTTATAAGCAGGAAATGAAAGCATTATGTCTTATGGATAAATGGTGGGACCAAAGAAAAGTAATGTTATATGCAGGAAAATGTTATATCCAGGAATGTTATAACAGGGGTCTACTACCTCGCAATGAAGCGTGCGTCACTTGGCGATCAATACAACTGGAGCGCATGCCTAGATCCTTTGTCTCGCCAGCCCACAACTCTCGGGCGGAGAAAACTAGGATCTAGGTACTGTACCACACATTCATGTGTCTAGTGCTTGGCTGGCAGGCGACAACAGCGCACAGGAATGCGATGACCATTAAAGCAGCTGTTGCAGCACGACGTTGCCATTTAGTGTGCAGCATGCCGCAATCCAGCATTGCAAAGTAACGCACAGCTGCCGGCAACTGATGATGTCGCCGGCCACATGTGCCACCGCCACACAATTCTTGGGCTCTTGGGCGCCCGAAGGGGAGATGTAGCCATTGTTATTGGTTTGTGTGTCTCCTATGATGTTTATTTAACGATAATAAATGCATTAACAATATTTGAACTAAATTTTTAATGTTTTCGGCAAAGAAAAAATAAATTTTTCTGCTGGGAATTTCGAAATTAATAATTTCTTTCTTTCAAGATTTTGTACCTTTAAAATCATGACTCATCATATGTGCAGGGTCATCCTATATGCCGGCAAATACAGTAAATAATAACTATAGTACACAGAACAGAAATGAAACATCATTGTCTTACATTTATTTAGGGGAGTTTTGTTTACCTTTTATTTTCGATTTGAACTTTGCAAGTTAATTAAAGATACCATGTTGCTGTTATTTCTTCTCAAGAGCGTAAATGGTTCGTCTGGAACAGTTTGTTCAAGTTTCCTTAATGGCATTTATACTACTATTGTTACAAAATGGTTTATTTTGTAAGTCGTTATTATATTGGGGGTTCCTAAGTTATTATTAGTTTGGAGGGTTTCACTCAGATGGTAGCTACACTGTGAGTTTATTTAGATGTTATTTAGGGTGAAAAGACTAAGAGACAGTTATTGTTGAACGGACATTTACTATACTACAATGGCAGGTACTCTGAATACAAAATAGGTTACAATGTGATCTATTTATTAGGAGGGGAGCGCAATATTACTGATTATTAAGGTATTATATTAAGTTGAGAGTTGCTGCCACATAACTAGATCTGACGACCTTACCGAAAGCTGGATTGATGAGGAGACGGCATCGACGGACGAGCACACACCCGCCGGGGCTCGAGCCCGAGTCCCTGGCGGAGAACTGCACTGCTGTTGATCTGATGAGTGCTTGTGGACGACCGCTCGACGACAGACGACAGACAGACAGACCGAAGACCGACCACGTTTGCTTGGTAACAGCGCCATATATCAGCGTGCTTGTCCTCGATATTGTGCAACCACAAGGGGGGGGGGGGAGGTGAGTTGCTGTCTTCCGTGGTTTCCCAACGCTGACCTGATTGCCGCTCGGACGTCTTGCTGTCCGGCTTGCCAGGCAATATTGCAACAATATGTATGAGAAAAATACTGGAATATCTACAACATAATATTTTGCTGTCTCTTGTAGCACATATGCATAGGATACACATACATACACTATATGTGTATATATATTTTTTGTCTCTTTGGGTGCTTTACCTGCCATACAAATAAATGTTAACAAAAAAATTTTCCTCTGACATCATTCTCTGGACACAACAAATCACATAGCCATGAGACAGGAATGTTTAAGATACAGGATGAAAAAAATCTGCTGACCAAAGGAAGACTGTATGGTATTTACTATCTTACGCTGAGAGAACCTCTGTCAGTAAAGATAACGGAACCTCGAGCACCCATAAGATGTTTTTGTTTGCAGCGCGAGCACGTTGACCTAATGTGTAACACATTTAATGATACAGTAGAACCCTCTTATGGTGTTCCCACTTATAATGTTTTCCTGGTAATAATGCTGCCTTCATTTAGTCCCTAAAACTGATTTGTAATAGGAAATTACGCTGTTATAATGTTTACCTATTTATAATGTAAACATTTTTTTGGTCCCTTGAGAAACATTATAACAGGGTACTACTATATAAACACGAGAACAGTTAAGTTATTGTAGTGGTGTTGCTTTATAAATTAAATTCAGCTCGTTATGAACAACTTACTCACTTTCATATCCCAGCTAACTTCAACAACTAAACATTTTTTCACTGACAACCTTTTAATGTTTCCTTGTGTAATCAAACACACATAAGGTTAGTGAAAAATTTCTACATATTTAACAAAGAAATTTTTAGCATTCTAATTTTTTCGATGGCGTCCGGATATATGAAGTTACATATCAAAAAAACTTGAATAAAATTTTGCTATTAAGTCGTATGTTATGATGCCATATATTTAACAATGCATGAAAACAGTAAAGCACAAAAATTTTGTTTTGGAATTGTGAAACCCATTAAAAAGGTACAAAACATCATCTGATGCATGTTTCGATGCTGTAGAATATGCAAAAATTTTAAGGTCAAAGTTAAAATAGGAAATTTGTGTATGTTTGGCAACAGCGCATGCCGAAACAAGGACAGTGCTTATGCCAGTTACAGTGTGTTGAAAAGAAACTGTGAATGCCCGCACAACTCTGTACTGCAATCTAAGCATACTCACGGTGTCAAGTGGGGCGGTTAATTATCTGTGCAAATAACAAAATTGAGCAACCTATAAAAAAGAAAGAATGTAACAAAATTTAGTGTGGGAATAGTTCGAAATCAAAGAAAGCAAAATTAAAATAATTTAAAAATAATAATCTGTAACCATTACATTTGTCATTAATTTTTAAGTAACATTACATAACATATTGTCAACTAAAACCATGATGATGTATGGTGTACGGTCCTGTATGCGAGAATCCGGGAGTCAACCCTGCTGGGAATCAAGCCCAAATTGTCTTGGTTGGAGGCGAACGGTCTTACCAATTTGCCGCGAACCTCTATTTAACTAAGTACTGAATTGCGCAGTTACAGATAACAATGGAAGTGGTACATGAAGTATTGAAATACTTGGCAGATACAGACTACATTCAAAACTTCAGGTTTCAGTTTTCTCCATGTTTGGCGTCAATCTGTTTAATCTGACGCCCTTCAAAAATTGTGTTAAGTGATAAACATGCAGCAAAGAGTTCAAATCAATTCATTGTAAATCTATCCTGGAATAGATTATTCACCTTTTGTGAAACTAATGACTTCGTTCGAGTATGAATGAGATTTCATTTATTCTGCAATAATAAACTCGCAAATGTTTCCTGTCTTATATGGTGACTTTTCTTGGTTTAGAAAAACTAACAACAATCAATGGAGGGAAAAAAACTCACATTTACGTTTATTGATACAATTTTATGCCATCTGTGCCATCAGTGCATTGCAAATGTTTTGCGGAATGTGTACATTCATCGCCTAGAACACATTAAGTGGGGTGTTACGCAATGCATTAAAATTGGAACACTTGCTTGCTTGTCTTTAGAAATGTGATTCTGAAATTAGAGTATGTATCAAAACCTACAAGTTTGGTACTACATATCAACATTTACTAAAAAGATTTAACAAAACTATGTCAAATTAACAGCCCATATTATGTTAATTATAGATTTTATTAATTTAAAAAAGTTAGGATGTTGATAAATATGACAGGAAAATTTATACAGAAAAATATTTAAATTAATGAAAAACACAAATAAAAAAAATTGATATTGGCATAGAGAAAAGTTACAGTGTTATCAATATGCCGAAAAGTTACGATATTATAGAAATCACTGATATACGGTACCGAAAATCGACGATGTTATAGATACACTTATATATCCAAATTGACTATGTTATTGATGTACCGAAAATACCTAGTATGCAGTTGAATTTAATATTGATATCACAATTTCTAATATCGAACAGCCTTAGTCACCACAAAACTGCCAGTGATTTTTCATGGAAATATTTACCAAGTATTTTCCTTACTGTACTGTGAAGTTTAGCAACCTTAACTTAATGGCAGGATACTAGGGTTGCCAAAAATGTGTTACAAGTGGCCTTCTTTATTTTTGAATAATGGCTTCAAGAAACTTGTGATTTTAGATTAATGCACTGATATCATGCCTTTTTAACATGGAGATGTAGAAAACATCCTACACCATATATTTGACAAATTTAACTGTGTAACTTATTATTATAGTTTTATTGCAAGGTACATACAAACAAAATGTGTTTACAATAAGGTCCTATCTCATTGTTCACAATTGATCTAACCTTACAATATCACCTACATCTGGGAGGTGGAGCGATGGTTAAACACTCGTATGTGTAGGATCCTGATTATGGTTTTCCAGGAATTTCGTAATTCACTCCAGATGAATGCTAGGATGGTTGTCCTCGTCGATCCCCTTTCCCCAGCGTACTTGCCAAGGCTGTGGGTTGCAGTAAAACCTGCAATAACAAAATAAATAAAAATTTGGGTGACATTCAAACAATAAAATATCAGTATAACTCAATTTACAAACGAAACTTACACACAGGTACCATTTTATATTATTGTAAAATGTTGCTCACAAAACAATTTGATACATTTTAATGGAAAAAATTAGTCATCGCAGTGACACCCTAGGACCGCAATTATATAGGTATTACATTTCCATTAGTTTTGTGTGAATGCAGGCACTCAGTATGCATAGGTACATTTCAGGGTTTCAAGTATTTCAGTGTTACTGCAAACTATTTACAAAATATTATAATTCTATAACTTGTCATGCTAATAACTTGATTATATGTTGAATGTGCACTACCCATGAGATCTTCATATTGAATCACATTTTGGTAACATCCTGATGTCAAAAAATTTCTGTGCTGCAGAAAAGAACAATAACAATAGTAAAGTAAATATCATAATTTTGAAAAATATTTTACCTTCTTAACACACTCATTCCTATAGGTATTTTTATAATATCCACACTTCTGTAGCAAAAATAATTAACAAACTGTTCGAACAAAAAAGTTTAATGTAAAACCATGATGTTTTTTCCTCTGATATATTTATTATGAGACAAGAGTGAAGTGCCACAGTGGTAAGATAATGAATTGACACTCTGGGCAATTAGTTGTTTGATTCCCAGTACAATTGCCCATATTTAGATTTTTACATAGTTTTCCTAGATGACTGTGCATCTGCTGGGATAGAATCAAACTATACAGCATAGCAGATTCCTTCCTCGTTTCCTTAACTACTGGTTCAATCTTCTATGACCACGCTGTCGATTATATGTCAAACTTTACCTACACATTTTCACTACATTTTTGACAAGATCTACATTTCCACTGTCCTTTCATATGCTTGTGGTAATTTACAGAGTTAAAATAAAAATAAATATTTATTCTTTAGACAAATATTTACAGTAAAGTATACAGTGTGCTTGTCCTAATAGTCACAGGAATGAACTGTGACAATTGAGGCAATACAACACACATGTAGTACAATTTAAATGAGAGCACGTAGTTATTTAAATATAAGGTCAGTCTAAATTGGTGTTGAACTTTGTTGTAGCGGGTTAAAAACAAATATGATTGTACATGTGCTCTCAGCCTACCGTTAGAATAAATACAAATATCAGAGGAAGGTTGTTGTTGAGAACTTTTAAAATGTTACGCACATTAAGAACACTATTAATGAGCACTCCAATACAGAACAACACATGGCTTTTCGCAGAGCTAATATCTCACTATCTAAGTAACGAGGTAAATACAACTTTATCCAAAGATTCTACAGTAAATTTTGCTTCGAATATTCCGACAATGACAGAGTCATCACTTCAAGTCCTGAAGTTCTAGTAACAGGACGGAAATATTGTACGCCAGTTGAGTAGCTTGTGTAAGAGCTGTGGATCACCAAGTATGTGCATCAGTGGCCCCTTATCACTCCTTTACTTCCAAGCCACTAATGTATAAGACAAAGCTCTCAGTAGGTGTTGTTCATCAGACCATAATACATCTCACGAATTTGTAAATAGATTAAATATATTACGAGTACACCAATAGATCTAACCATATGAACTCTGAAACTGCGACATAGTTTATTTACAAATTTATTTTTGCTGAAAAATAACTATTAAAAGGTAGTATACTGAATAAATATTTACTAATACAAGAAGCATGTTAAGGGAAAACGCCTGGGATTTTGAACCTCAAATTTAAAAATGGTGGAAAAAAATAACCCTTGGATATACCAATTGTTTCTCTAGTGAATAATTATGTATGGACTCTGTGCTCTTGTATGCAGAATGTGTTGCTCTGATATTGTACTTTTTGTAAAGGACACTAATTTTTTTTCATTTCCAGTGCTATTTCTAAGAACTGCAATTTATAGTACGAGTGAAGCAAGAAAATAAAATTAGCGTTTGTAAAATGTGTATTAAATACATTATGATCCTAAACATAGGTACATTTTGCATAAAAATAATTATATCAATATTTTTGTTTATTCAAAGGAATCAACATTTAAGTATTGGTACAGTTTCTTACACAAAGTGCTATTTTTTATGTGTCGGGTTCAAAATAATAAAAATATTAACGAAAATTCTCCGATAGTTATATTACATATTAAAAATATTCTTGGAATTCTTACTAAGAATTTTGCAAACTTTACATACACTATAAAATCGGGGAGTAACGACTATTAAATCGAAGAATTTTGGGTTATCGCCTATCCGATCTCTGGTTATTTACACTGCCAAATTTAAATTGAACATTAAAAAAAACACTTACTTATGTGATTCCATTTACACTAATTTATAGACTACAAGGAAGGTTAGGAAATTTGTCCAGTATATTGGTATATGGTATTAACATTTATTCTGCTTTTCAAATATTTTCTTGACAAGAAATTTCCTTCACATATTTGATATTGGGTTACTCCCTTGTATGTTTAAACACTAAAGTAAAAAAAGTTGGGGGAAAAGGAGCAGAGTGTAAATGATCACACTTCAATTTATTTTTTACCCTGCAACTAGAGATATGAAACAAAATAGTACAATCATGATTGTTCATGTCAGTTGTAATCAGTCTAGTTAATTTTTATGTTGAAAATGCTATTGTCAATGTTCAATGATAAAATATAAATGCTACATAAACTGGTGATTGAATATGTACAATTTTTGCACCAGAATACTCATTACATTTACATTAAATGAAAACATGCAAAAGGAACCTGTATTATATAGTCAACATTCACTCAGTTTGCATTGGAACTTAAAGTCCATCCCATATAAGAATTCCGTATCTTGACAGCCGATGCTATCAATATTTATAACACGACCTATCATGGTTTTTTTTCAGGGTACAGACATGGAAAATTCTATTTTAATGTTTTTTTTTAGCAAGTACGTAAGTGGTACTATTTAATATCAATTTCACGTGAGATTTTGTGCCTATCAACTGCAAAATTTAGGCCTACATATGTATTATGATAAGGAGACGCCAGATGACCTAAGCTTATGTATTTCCCAGTCATTAAAGTGTACTTGTTTAATCATATAGCATTTGGCTATAGAACAGAATATTTGAAATTAAATGTTATTCATTTTATTGTATGTAATTAGTATTTTTCGTTCACTTCTTAGCTATGCTAACCTAATGTATGTACTTAATTTTGTTTTAATTTTCTTTTATTACCTATGTATAATTTATTTCTCTTTGAATTACTAAAATTAGTTAATGAACGCTCCTACCTCGTTAGTTAGTTAACTAGTTGAAAATTATTTATTAATATTTTTTTATTTTTGTTAGAAATCACATCCAAAACAATAATTTTATTTTTAATTTCTTTTGTTTATTTTTTTTCCTTTTTGTCTCAGTTTAAGACTATCTCCAACCTAAATACGCTATGGTAAACCATCGCGAAGGCTAGAGAACAGCCGCGAGTGAGGGGGGTTAACGAGAGATGGAAGAGTCTTGGTCCGACATCGAAGCCGGTATAGCTTGAATTATTTATGTTTGCTATCACAACAAGTTTTGGAGTTTATTGCAATCATATACCTTAACTGTTGGCATGTTTTGACTGTCACATGGAAAGCACATGGTGGTGAAAGGATACATAATATCTTCGTTTACATAGTCTTATTTTTTATTGTCTGTCAAATAATAGAATTATTATATGGTATGAACTGTAATACATTCTCTATTCTTACAACACATGCTTTTATCATCATCATTGTAAAATTTAGAATATTTGTGGTGTCAAACATTTACGCATGCATTGGTGAAGGTACAGTTCTTAAAATTATGAGGACAATGAACACATACTATACAATGATGACAATCTACCTGACACTCACAATTGGTCTGCCACACAGTGGTGTGTTCTCTCCAAATCTAAAGCCATCCTGAACGATATTCTATCTATACTGAAAGATTGACTTAATAGTAAATATGAGTTATTGAAGTTTCTAATCTTAAACTGAGGTTCAATTTAACGTGATTAGGTTTGCAGTATATTTGAATTTATGTTGTATTCCAAGCAATGGTTTTGTACGATTAATAACAAAATTCTGTTGTTTCCCCCTTAAAGTATCCAGTTACATCTAAACTACGTGAGTAACTCGACCTTCGCAAGTTTATTATGATGTTGTTGTCTCATAAATAACGACCTTATTGGAATGTGGCTTAGATACATGTTTCTACAATCAATTTAATTATAACAAACACAACCCTCGAAAATATACACAAACTGTAAGTGGAAGTATAAAATACGAAAATAATATAATCATTGATTGGAAATTAAATCAGCATATTCAAAGAACAGTTGAAAAATTAATGACATTCATGTATACATAACAGAATTCCCTTACAAATATACACACACAAGGTGAATTTTCAGCAAGTTGTAGATATTATAAATTTTGTATAAACAGTGTTTTCGTAAATAAAATTTTAAGTCACGAAAACAAGAACATATAAAAATTATTAAGTAAGTAGCAAGGTCATGCTTTAGTACAGATTGTACTTACAATATAATTTCAAGCAATACAATGCAAACATGTATTTCTGCCAAACATTTTGCAATTCCAACAGTAAAATAGTAATTATGATCCACAGTTTGAAGTGCATATTTATTAAGTTATTACGATTCCAAACAAATATTTAAAATTAGACACAATGGACTAGTGTGTTATGTAGAAAACAAATCAGCCCGCCAGCTTTATGAAGCTGTATAGCCATGTTGCCAGGCAACACATCCTTAAAATGAAACTCACCTGAATTCGTTATCAAATGAGCTTAGTGAATAACAAATAATAATACGCAGAAGAAAAAAATAATAAATAAAATCACTCACAACTGGGCAACTGCATGGTGACAAGCAGTAACCTTCACATCAATCACCTACCGATCCCCTCCTAAACTTTGTAACTCCCCTCACAGTCACCAACTCCTCCGAAAGTAAGTTCCTCTCCTTCACCAACCTCCAAAACATTGACTGCCTTTCCTGCTCTGTTCTGCTCCTAATCACCTGCAGCTTCTCACTGTTATTCCCTGTGATACTATACTCTGCCTTTATCAACACATAGTCTAACATATCTCAGCCTCCTTCTCCATTCACTACCTTGTACATCCTGACCAGCCTTTCTACTCTTCTCCTTTCCTTCAATGAGCTCCATCCCAGTTCCTTCAACATCAAAGATGGTTGAAAGTTAATTTTGTCCTCACCAGCCTGCCCTTGCCTTTTTCATTTATCCTTCACCCACCTTGCTACCCATCTTTGCACCTCTCCAGCTCCTGCAATTCCTATTCCACATACGAGTCTCACTTCACTGCTACATACTTTAACAATGGTCAAATTAACACCCTTCAATATCACACCCAGCATTCCTAGAGCAAAGCCTTTCTCCCTATTAGACACCAGTCTCTCTACCTGCCGTCTCCACCTTCTGCCCTTC
Source organism: Medauroidea extradentata (assembly GCA_003012365.1). Classification (NCBI taxonomy): domain Eukaryota; kingdom Metazoa; phylum Arthropoda; class Insecta; order Phasmatodea; family Phasmatidae; genus Medauroidea; species Medauroidea extradentata. Next base: position 32,133 of record PNEQ01026873.1, read on the forward strand.
CCACCTGTACGTCAGTAACCCTTCTTCCTCATAAACCTAACAATATTTGTCTTTCTCACATTTATTTTCATTTTAACCTTTCCCACTGGCAAAAAGGAATCTCTCACTTTTACCCTCTATCTCTGCCCCTTGAGAAGGTCTTCAAACCATCTCTCTTCAACTTTGCCTAACAGCAATTCACCATCCTTTAACATTATACAACAGTTTGTTTTCCAACTAGAACGCTAGGTAATGTGTAAACTACCATTAATAGTATTTTTGTACAAGAACAAACATAATGTTAGCATTTGTTTACGTCAATCACACATTAATGGCTTATCAGAACATGATGCATAAATACTAATATTTAAGGATGTGCTAATTGTTAGTGTAAAGGAAATACATAAATAACTAGGATAATAAACTAGATAACAATGAATTGCTGTACTTTAAAACTAATTATGCTTAGAAAACTGGTCAAAAATGTATACATACCATGATGCTAATTCTAACCTTAACATTTCATAGGCTGTTTAGGGAAACATTCTCTGTTAAATCAGTAAGAGTAAAAAATAGAGTGCAAAAACCATACTTTACCAAAGAGATTAAAATATCGTGTAAAAAGAAAAAAGGTTCTTTATCTTCAAACTTACACTTGCAATAATGAAATTATAAGAAAGCACATAAATTGTATTGTAAACTTCTAAGAATATTAGTACAAAAAGACTTACATATTAAAAAATAAGTAGCAAATTCTTCAAATAAGGCTCCAACATCATGGAAATTAATCAAACATGAGATGGGCCAAACGAATAATACAGTATTGATCCTTCTATAAAATTGAAGAAAAATAACAAAATTGTGAAGATACAGGCACATACAACTCTTAATTTCTCAATGTTGCAGATTGTCCATCAAATAAAGATATAGGTAACAGAAAGACTCAACATTAATTTAAAATAAAAGTGTTGATAACATAAACACTACATTTATTCCCCTGCCAACTAATAAAAGGGAAATATGTAAAACTGTAAAATAATTTAAACCTAGAACATCTGGTATACATGGAAAGGCCAAAAAAGGTATACAACAATGTATTGATGTTATTAGTAAACAGCTTTGTTTTATTTTTAATAATTTAATAGCAGAAGGCGCCTGATGTTTTCAATAGTTACTACTTCATAAGAAAAGTGACTAATTTACAATGTAAAATTGTAAACAAATTAGTCTTATTTCAACAAATACCAAAATATTAGATACATTACTGCATAAAATAATGTCCCTTCTCTGCACTTTCTCCAGTTCTTACACCTCCACCTTCACGTATGGATCCCACTCAGCAGCAGCACATTCCAATACTGGACAAACCATCGTGCAATATGCCTTTCACATCACTTCACCACAAACTCCCTTCAACACACTCCCCAGCAGTCCTAAGGCCCTTCTTCCCTTCTTAACCACTCTGTCCACTTGCTTTACAATGGTTTACATTATCTCTTACAAATAACCTAGGTCACGGCAAGTCTCTATTACTGACATCAACAAGTCTGTTACAGTAAACTCAAGCAAAGTCCTTATTAATTATCGTGTATGCCTACCCCAGGAATCTATATTGGGACAGTTACTGTTTATAATATATATTGATGATCTGTCAGATTTAAAGGGCAAAAATATTGAAATAGTACTCCCATTTGCAGATAATACTAGCATATAGTGCCACACGCAGGATCATCACAAACTTGTACAATCTTTGAATAGTGCTTGTCAAAAACTAAGGCAATGGTTCCTTGTTAACAATCTAACCACGAACAGTGAAAAAACTTGTGTATTACACACAGTTTATTCTCATCAAAAAACAAAATTTTGATGTAAACTTACAAGTGAAATATGGTGACACTGAACTGAAGGAAGCAAAAACCGTACAATTTCTAGGTTTGCATGTTGGACAGCTCCTTAGCAGGTAAAATGCATAGATATAGAAAGTATTATTCCTAACCTATCTAAGTTCAGCACGTTTCGTTCTGTACAAGTTAGCAGTAACTATATCTAAATCTTATTTTTTTAAATTTTATTTCACATGTATTTATTCAAAAATTTCTCTTGGTATACTTTTTTGGGGATCTTCACAGTACAATAGACAAGTGCATCAACTTGAAAAGAAAGCTATTAGAATAATTGCTGATGTTGGATACTGAGTGCCGTGTAAACCACTATAAAAAGCTAGAGATTCTTACTTTTATTTCACAGTAATTACACATTCGTTGAATATATTCGTAGAAAAAAAGTTAATATTCTGGAAACAAACAGTAATGTACATACACAAAATACCAGAACTAAAAATGATGTTCATATGACAAATAACAGTGTAAGTATCAGCAAGGTGTGAAGTATTCTGGAAACCAACTATTTAACACCTTCACTATTTCATTCAGTTTTTAAGTAAGACTGATATAAAATTATAAGATAAGCTTAAAAAGTTCCTCACTGAAAATGTATTTTATAGACCTGATTAATTTCATAACTATAAACACAGTTAATGATTGTTGTGTAGGGGTGTTCAAATGTGTAAACATAGATTATATGTATATTGCATTGATATTATGCATTGTTTAAATGAAAACTTGGTAAATGTATTGTTTGTGTTTGTTAAACTGTTTTACAAAGATTTTATGTTATCACTGGTAAAGTTACATTTAGTAAACTAATAATATGACATGTGTGCATTATGATTGACAGTTATTTACAACTGTAACTCACTGGACATGTTTAATATCCCAGAGCAATGGGATCTACTGAACACGAAAACAAACAAATAAATGTAGTACCTTATTGAATTCTTTCTGGAAGTCAATGAAGCACGCATCCACCTGCTATCCCACACCAACTGCCTGTAACACGTCCTCTATAAACTCAGCCAGTTGTGTCTCGCATGAATAACCCTTCCTCTTCCTCAATCCATGTTGATAATCCTGCAACCAGTTTCTCTTGCTCATAACCTGCAGTATATACAAATTAAGCAGGGCATACACAAGGGAAGACTGCAGCCACTCCAGAATTAAAGAATTGATACATTTTCAAAAATATTTGATATTACAAAAAGTCATAAGTCAGAAATAATAGAGGGCAATATCTTGGTTCCTAATATTGTTTCTTATATAGCCATGGCTACATGAGCTTAGTGTGTGCACTAAATCCTTACCAGATAATATCCTGAATTGGCAACTTAAAAAAAACTAGACAATTTTAACCTACTGATAACTTATTATCTGGCTGATTATGAAGACTAAAATTTATGATACTTTTAATATTTCAAAAATCAATGTACACCAGGTAGGACATAATTTACCTAAGGTAGAAATCAGAGAAGTTGAATCATATCAAACAACAAACGGGAGCAGAGCCAGTAGGATTGGGCTCCACAACATCAGCTTCATATATGGGGTACCCAGTGCTTCAGAAGTGTGTGATGCAGATAGAGCATCAGAGTCCCAGACGAAACCAAGGTTTTCATTGAGGTGAGGCACAGCCACATCAAAACATGGAGCGTCTGGCAGATCAGCAACGAGAGGGCCACCTCCCACGGACATCTTTTACTGGGATTCTGCAGACAATTCCTATTTTTTCTTCTCTCTTTCATATTTTCCCAACAGTTGGGAAGATGTGCACCGTTAAATAAAATTGTTTTAATTTCAGAAATACAATAGCCTATAACTACAATTAACCAAACACATATCTTGAACAAGAGGTGTGCAAAAATAACTTAACGCACAAAAGACTGTAGCAGCTGAATGCTACTCAGCTTCTGTATATTGTAGCATTCGATAAAAAAACAGATAGCATAAACACATCCAACAAACCAACCTAGTGTAACATAGTCCAAACCAACCTAAAGTAACTGAATATCACTACTCATGTACAGGCCAAATTACTGATTTTAGAGGCATAGTTTATTGATGAAAAATGTTTCTATACATGTTAGATATAGGGTAAATATCAAGAGTAGCTACTCATCGCGTAGGGACTAAACTATTCGTTTTACAGCTAAAGTTTATTATTAGAAAATGTTTCTACAGTTATATGAGGTAACTACGACAATCTCTACTGTTAGTTTGGAGAGTCAGTTACATGCAGGGGCTAGATACACAGAATTAGACATTTTTTACATTGGCAGAATTTCAAATTACAAAATGTATGTATGACTGCTTACTCCTGAGCGTCATAAGACAATTTTATGTTAGTAATTGATGTGAATCAAATAAAGTAGGCCCTACTTACTTCCCTATTCTATCAGGCACTTCAAGGCTAGGCTACATTGGCACAGATGTTGAATGTGTATAAATATATAGCAGCCACTACTTACTAAAACAGTACATGTACACGAAAATAATACCAATTAGTTCACAAGACATTAACATATTTTTAACTTTTGTGTTCACCGTGTACTGTGTTGTGTGTGCGGCAAGGAGAGAGGTTATATTTTAAATACCTATTAAGGTACAATAGATCAAACAAGTTCCAGCCTAAAATACAATTTTATACACTAACACAATACCAAAAAAACGCACTTTAATTTTACTGGACAGTTATTGAAATGGTATTGCACTTAAAAGCACAATAAAAAATGCACTGAAATAGAATGCAGTGTTTGCCTACCTTGTGAATGAAGCGATGCTAACTCATCGGCAATTTTCTCCCAGGATCTTTTCTTTGTAAAAATGATGTGATGTTACTCCTCTATTGTCTATAACAGTATTTCACTACATTATTTTACACAACAAATCCTTTCGTTCAGCAAACAAATGCTTCGAGCATCGTTCGTTTTTATAAACGTCTTCAATATTTACATACATGATGCCAACAACACAGAGACAAACAGGCTGTTTAGAAGGCGGTAATCTGTAAAGAAATTTTTGTCCCCTCAAATTGATTGGCAACATCTACACTCATACTCCACTCACGACTGTGCAATGCACGTGAGTGCACTCCAGTTTTTCCCTCAGAATTCCCTCAAGGGTAAGTGGAGTGTGAGTGGAGTGTGAGTATTCTTTCGGCTGACTCTGCAATCGGCCCTGAGTCCCACATGGTAAATTAAAATACCTGAAGTCACACAGAATCCCGTGCGCATCTCATAGCAGGGATGCAGTTGAGTGGAAATAATCCATGAAATGTCCTCATATTTATACTGTACAAGGTGATGGTGGCAGATTGTGGTTGCCGGCCGTAAATTTCCCCGTGCAGCGGGGTATGAGGAATTCACTACAAATCACACTCGCCAGTTCGGTAATAAATGAGAGCACATTTTACTAACACAAATACTGTGAGGCGAAATGAGATTACTGACCACAAGAGCTGGCATGGGCCTATAGCAGCCCAATAGATTACGCAGTGCAAAAGCATGCTGGAGCATGTGGTGAATTTAAGTGAGCGATATTAAAGCATGGCGGGCGAGGTCTTCCATGTGGACGGTGTCTCGGTGGCACAAGCAAATGAAAGAGGTTCCTGGATGTTAACTTATGCTATTGCAACTTACTGATTGGTTAGAGATGGTGATGTCCCCCGAGATCGCGGCACTGACGCGCACGCACGACCATACTGAACTCCCGCTACTTGAAGATTGGCTGGCCGCCCGTCTCCCGTCCAGCACGACGGTCGGCCGGAAGTCAGGGGAACAAATCGAAATTCCCTACGTGGATATGAAATGTTGACAATGATTATACAAGGTTGTACAGAGGTGTGATTATGAGTGTGGCATAATTTATAATTTGAGTCCTGCTGAAATAAAGACACAAAACAGTTACATTGATACAAAACACGTGACACTGAATTTGCAAAATATATACAAGGTTGATGTTTGCAATTATTAAGAAGTCCTTTGTCCTACGTGCATCTAGTGTTTAAGAAAAAGACTACATCGAGTTACGTTGGCCTAAACTAATGTATGCTAGGACAGTTTGGAATTGTTGCATAAAAATCACTCGGGAAAATGTACTTGTTTTCAGGGTGGCCCCCTTGGCAAGGCCGTGCGCAAAGCACCTGAGAGAGTGTATATGGTGGTTGCACTTTGTGGATCGCAGGCTGAGGGGGTGGTGACCATGGAGGTATTAGTTTATGGAGTGGAAGCCTTTGAGCGAATTTGAAGCCGGCCAACAGACGAGGTTTAAAGACAAGGATAGAGCTAGTGGTGGCAAAAACATGTAAACATAGCATTGAGCTGAATGAAAATGTTTTAGTTTTTTGTTATCTACTCATTATGGTGAAAGTTTGAGCAGCTCTTGGCCTTACAAACAGATTCGATCATTTTCGGAGGGTTATCTTTGTACAGGTAAGAAACTTTTATTTAAATTCATCAAGTTTATAAAGTACACACACAGAGCAAGAGCTAATTCGGTTTTGTATGTTTCTGAATAAATTGTAAACTGTTGTGTACAATTCAAATAGAGAATTTGGGTGAATTTTTGTAAAAAAAATTACATAATTACATCGCTTTCTGCTATTGTTTTGCCACCCAAAATATGGCGACTCATGAAAAATAACATCCTGCGCATTAGCAGTTCGAAAATGTTCGGAAATGATCGACTTCACATGATTACCATTGAAATGTATGGCAGATGCCACTCCATAGACTAATACCTCCATGGTGGTGACACACTGGGGCGTGTTCCTTACATACCTGGTGCTGATGGCACGAAAATGGCTGACCTATCCAACGTCAAGTTATGAAGGAAAATTGTCACATAGTTTTCATTACAAGCATATATGACACAGTTGTGCTTTTTTTAAAGTGGGAAATATAAATTTCTGTAATGTCATGGTTCTTTCTAGTGTAGTGGAGGTGTGTGTTCGTTCTTGATGAATTATATTTTTCGTGAATAATTACATGCTTTATTCATAAGGCACTTATGGAAACTTACTAGGAATAATCCCACTGGGTAGCATTGGTCACGTGACTGGATCTAATCATTCATTGGATGTTTAACAAGCGGTCGTAAATCTAGAGAGTAGTATCTATGCAGCCTTTGTAAAAATATGCCAAAATCTGCAGGAGCGGTAAATTCAATCACTGATCTGGCAGAGCTATGTTATTAGACCAGGTTAAAACAGTGCAGAATATCCTTTTCTGATGGTATGTTACACTTATATAGCATTAAAATTGTGTACTAGTTATAATAATTTATTCCATACCTGAGTTACTTACTCTGGCGACATTTTTACTTGATAAACTGCTCCAGACATACTTTTCAACAAAAATACTACGAACTGACATCGTATTTTCCATGAACATTCATTCAAACCCCCTTACAATGTATTTTCTATCATGTACACATGTGGGAGTCTGTTTTTTTTACTTTTTACATGCTCTTTCCTTTGTATCGTCTGCTGGCTGCTATCCTCCCTGCTCCTGAGCAGGGTAGATCTACGTGGATCCGGCGATGGGATCGAGTTGAACCTTTTGAGATCTTGAGGTCTGGTAAATATTTATTGCATGACGTTTCCGAACGATTTACTAGCTATCGAGTGGATCCGAAGTAGCTTCCGTAAGCACCTATGTAGAGCAGCATTTTTGTAACACAAGCGAAATACATCAGCATGGTTTTCGTCTGTCACCAACTTTTACATAATTTATGTAGCAAACAGAAAACAGAGGGCCTAAAGTGATAGTCATGTGATGTGATTAGAGCAAAATCTACATATACATTTTATATTAGTTGTGGTATTAATTTTGAAATTCACGTAAGTTATTTTAAAACCTGTGTGGCATAGCATGTGAGAGTGTACTACCTTATAGGCTATATATGTGGTTTTCGCCTTTCATTGAATCGTAAATAATAAAATCGCGAGACGTTGATTATTTCTAAATAATTTGGTACTAAAGTGTAGTGAATACGAGTGGCTTTCGTAGAACTTCACTCCAATAAAATTAATTAGGCCTATATAATTGCAAGTTTAATGTTCATTTAGATAGACATGCATGAGCACAAACTTCAACACATGACATAACGCACGCCCGGACCCCCTCTCACCCGACGCTTTCGAGGCGGGGACGTACAGCGGCCGGGCCAGAGATCGAGTGGGCTTAAGTAGAGTCAATGTTACCCAGTGTGTCCCCTTCACCCGTGTGCAAAAATAGAGGTAATGCTACCCAGTGTGTTGTGCCAACCCGTGATGTTCCTGTGCAGTGGTCAGTGACATATCTTTGTCTGCGACTACAGCCACGTGGGCCAAACTCTTAAATGTAACATTTAAGGGGATGGGCCAGCTCCCAGCAACTAGACCAACAAGAAGTAGTGCAGGGTGGTCTAATGTTACATATTTTCTTTCTCTCTCACGAACACATGGAGAACAGTAAGTCTTCTGCTTCCTAGAATGCTGACCATGTGCTCGCCTACAGCACACTTTACCATCACCCGAATAGCATTGGACTCACTGGACCCTGCTCATATTTTGCACACTCAGCAACTGTGTTTGTATTCTGTGTTTCCTAGTATCAATGTAATAAAACCTGTTACGTGAATCTGAACAGTCTGAGAGTCACCTACATTATTTAAGTAAAGCAGCATGTGTCCTGCTTCCGCCGAAACTTCCCAGGAGTGCAATAGTGTGGTGTATGTATTATGCAGGACTTTGCCGGCCACCCACATAGCTGCCACCTATGTTCAGTTCCCCTTCCGCCGCCTCGCCTGGGGACAGCCTGTGAATGTCACATGTCCTGAGCTCTGCTCTACCAACCTGGGTCAGTTCATGGCCAGGTGCGCCCATACGCCGAACACTTCTGCACCACTCGCCCCTCACCCTGCACTTTACATACATCCCTTGGCAGACACACAGTGTCAGACTTAGGTGTGATATGTGCAGATGGCAAAAAGTCTCACGAAAGACTTTGAACTAAAATGTTAGTCCTCCCATTTTTACGAAATAAAGAGAATCCCAACAGAATCACTCTTAAATATAAAGCTTGTGTAATGTGGAAACAAGTCGAAGATGAAGATGTGAGGTTGGAATACCCCATCCAAGTGAGGAATATAAAGAGGTAATTTCATTGTTCTCATTAATTAGCGAAACAGGTACTCGCAAAACATTTTCTCTATTTATTTAAATTATCATTTGCATAAATGTTTTAATGGTACAATAACCTCGTCAACTAACTAACCAACTCTACTTTCTCATCGTGTGCCACAGAAAAATGCCATCAAAAGGATAACGAATCGTCCATTTTAATTGCTTCTATAGTAAAAAACATGTCAGTTTCATACATTTACTGTATTTCGTAAATATTAAATGCTTAAATGCATGTACGAATAATTAGCATCCATAGAACACTGGATACAGATAGAGATGTCCAAATATTATGTAAGTTCACTTTCACACACACGAGAATTGTTCAATACGCATGCGCGAAGGGCACAGATGGACCTGCATCAAGCCATTTGCTGGGCGCAGATTTTCAGGCACTTTGCACCTGTCATGTGACCACTCGCACTGTGTATGTGAATATTTAATACCAAAGTAATGCAGCACATGTGCAAATTTTGTGCTGCACTTCTCAATAGCAATATTTAATCGCCTCCCGATGGTGACTGAAAAATGTGGACCTAGGCAGAATGAAATCCTCAACTGATGTGAAGAAAATAATAATAATTAAAATTTTTTGTATTTAATACATTGTACTTTTTATAAATGTATTTATTATATTTTGTTTTATAGTGTGAACATGATTTGTCCAATATATTTGTAAAAAATTTTCTAGAAAGAAGGTCCGATGTATGGCATAAACTAAAATAAACTAAGAAACCAATTTAAGTGTAAAATAAATAGTACAGCAAAATGCATTAATAGACAGGATGCCCCAAAAATGACACCAAACAGAAACGCCTAGTGTAAAGTTGCTCTAGTAGTCTATTACTATGTTAGTATATGTACGACCAAGAGATAGTGGCATGAGTACATTATTGAATTTGTCATTTGCATGAGCAGTTCATATGCACAGTGTAACATTGATAATTATGTATGACAAGGCTGGCAAGAGCGATGTGAAGCGTGGTTTTTGAGGTTTATGTGAGTATACAATAAAGGCTTGTGATAAATGGGAACAAGTTAATTATTACCAATGAAACATTGTGTCAGAAGTGGGATTGTCAAAGTAGCAATTAGTACTAATCTCCAAAATTACTACAACATATTATGTTCAGTTTCTTCATCAGTAGTGCAGCTGAAACAAAGAACAAAATTGTTGTTGAAGTTTGTCGTAGAACAGATCGTAGTTCGTAGTACCATCAGTATTGTTTCACACATAGGGTATTTTGAAACAGAAGACAATATAGAGAACTTTAAACCTCCGAGTGGATTACTTTTAAATGAAGAATCTGCAAATATTTTCAAAATGTTCGAACAAAATTTCGAGCTTTTTCTCACAGCATCAAGAAATGGCGACATATCAGAAACAAAGAATGTTGCAATGTTCCTGAACTGTATTGGTGACGAAACCTTAGAAATATTCAACACTTTTGGTTTGGATAGCTCGAAAATAAAATGTCAGGAAGTGAGATGTGTATGATGCATACATAAAACCAATAATCAATGTTGTTGTTGAGCAACATACATTTTTACTAAAACAGAAAGCACTGGAGAATCCTTCGGGAATTTTTTTAACGAACCGAAGAAGCTAGCATGAAGTTGTGACTTTGGTGTACAAGAAAACTCGTTAATTGTAATTGTATCATTGTTGTTATCAGTGACTCAACTCTCCAGAAACGACTGCTTAGAGAGCCAAACATCATTCTCGAAAAAAGTGTTGAGATGGGTTGAGTAACTGAACTCAGTAAACAACAAGACATACTAAGAAAGAATGAAGATAACTCTGTAGTCCTAGCTAGTGTGTCGAATCATCGGCAGGGTGTGAAGTCTACACTTGAAGCTGTGCGAAGTCACAAACCAGCAAGCAGAAGTGGAAGTAGCAGTGCTGTCACCCATGAACAGAAGAAGTGTACAAGTGTGTCAGACTACATGCATGGGGCAAGTGTTATGCTTTTGGCAAACAGTGTAATAAGTGCAAAAGTCCCAATCATTTTGCAGTGTGTTGTAAATCCAGAACAACTAATAGTGTTAGTGCAATACATAGTGAACCTTAAGACGTATCATCATACGAGGAGCTGAACATAAGTAGTACTGGACATAGGCCTACTAATAATGCTATATATAACTGGTCAAAAACTGTAAGTATTAACAACTACAACATTTAGTGCAAGTTAGACACAGGGGCTGACTGCGATGTTTTGCCTTTATATATTAACAAACAACTGGGTTTGTCATCTACAAGTATTCAGAAGTGTAAAGTATGTCTTGTTAGTTATAGTAACCACAAAGTGACAGCAGTTGGTTATGAAATTATTGAATGTATGGTCAATGGTAAGGTATATAAGATAAAGTTCATTGTGGTCGATGTATGTGCTACGCCAATATTAGGTCTCAGTGCTTGTGTTGGCCTGGGTCTAATTGAAAGAAAGCCTGTTGGTGTAGATGAATGTAGTAAGGAGATACATACGTCCCAAAGTCCTGCAGACTACTTTATAGAAGGAAATAAATCACTCTGACATGTTGGAGATGAGAGCAAATGGGTTGGGGGCATCTTACTTATGCCCTGGAGGGTGCCGGCTGCTGTTGGTGACGGCCGTAGGTCTACGGTCCGTGTGGCGAGTCCTCTCTGTCTCCGCCATGTCGAGATGTATGTTGTACGGCTACAAAGCTGCTATGGTTGGTGGGACTAGCTCCCGAATGACCATGAAGAGGCCATGGCCAAATAACTTACCCGCATGAATAGATTTCAACACTTATTTATTGCATTGTTATTGGCACACTGTATATTGCACGAACGTACCTTAAACGGTCCCCACATCTATAGCCGGTGGGTGGCTAACATGGTAAATGCGAACACTAGTTACTCGATGGTGAAGCTACATTGTAAAAATAAACCCCTGGACGCAAGAGCTTGCAGGGATAAGGGTGGCTCTACTCCTGGACGATTAAATTAGTGTTATGTTAAAAGGATCCTGAAAAACGAAATGAAATGACTATTGCAACAACATGATACAACAAGATACAGTGATGTTCCAGGAGTCGCGAATCATGTGGCCTACCCATGCACGCCCGAGACAAGACTGAGGAGCAATGGCGCCCGCTCCTGCTAGTAGCTGAGAGTTCCTGCCAAAACTATGCACGTGGCCACTTTAATAATGTTGTGTTGAAGTTGAGTACATATAAAAACACTAAAATTTACTTGAGACATATGTGAGTCCTTAGAGATCTTAACATAATTGAATTTACTGAAATGGTGTAAATAAACATACTTAAGGAAAATAATTTAATTGTGCCTCCCGCACCAGTTGGCTTGTTAAGCTGTCTAAGTCCGAGCTGGCACTTTATTATATAATAACACACATAAAACACTTTGAAATAATATATTAATCACTATTCTCTCTTCAAATATAAATATTTGTTGACATGTTGTACTGCCTTTGTGGTTGTCAGATTGTCTGTCTGAGCCGTTCTCAGTGGTCCAGCGTCGTTGAACAATTTCGAAGCAATTTACCTAATAAATTCGTTTGCCTTGCTTGTGTGTGCTCAATAATTTCCTAAAAATACGGCGACTGCCTCGCTACTACTACTTTAACCTAGCAACTCCCGCACTGTCTGTATCAGGCGACATTCGTTCCGGCATTTGCGCACCTGGTGATCAGCGATGGCATAATTCTTGTTGTAACGACCAATGTCCCTTGTTTAGCTGGTGTTGGGGTGTGCTGCGGTCATGTTACTTGGTTGATTTCCTTTATATATATTGGCACTTTCTTTTGTGTTGACTTGCTGACCACGTGGCCACATTAACTTGGGCGTTCAGTCGGTCCCGTCAGTATCGGGCGCATGCAGGGTGCATTCCGAATGCCATGGGCCATTGTTGTGTATACTACCCGTGTCGCCGGTGTGTGCTGACGAACGGTCGCGATGCATGCGTGGGCTGTTGAGCACACGTCAACTCTTTGAAGGAATAGGCACATATAATGATAAATATAACATTGAATTTAAAGCTATTGCAAAATCGGTCGTAAATTCTTGTAGGAGAATTCTTGAAACTGTAAAACATGAGTTAAAAGCAGAGTAAGACAGAATAGAGGACAGGAAGATATTTCTAAAGTAAATAGGGCTACTGATTGGGTTCATAACATAGTTACTGTAAAGAACCAGACGAATAAATACGGATATGTCTTGACCCAGTTCAGTTAAATGGAGATGTTAAAACTTTGCAGGCTAGCAAAGAAAAATTTAGTCATACACCAGTTCGTAGGTTATTAGATGGTAAATTACTAACAGTAGTACAGGCTGATGCTTCTCAGGTTACCATAGGGGCATGTTTGTTGTAAAATGGCCAACCTGTAAGTTTTGTAACTCGGTCGCAGACCAACACTGAAGAACAGTATCCTCAGATTGAAATGGAATGTTTAGATATTTGCTTTGTATTACAAAATATTCACAATTTTATTTATGGTTTGCATATTACTGTGCAAACTGACCGCAAACCAATTGTTAATACTGTTTTAAAAAATGCACACAAAGTCACTCCACAGTTACAAAGACTAAAGCTAAAGCTTTTGAGATACAATTTAAATGTTGTGAATATTCCAGGCAGCAAAATGTTGATAGCAGATATTTTGTCAAGAGCATGTGGCAATAGTAGTGAGATTGTAGATTTAGATGAGTCTGTTCTTCAAGTGGTGCACAGTTTGGGAACAGAAGTGTCAGTGAGTCAAAACAGAATTCAACAATCTCAGAAATAAACGAGAAATGATCCTGTTCTTAAAATAATTACAGTGTATATACTCTTGAAGGTTGGCCTAGTTGTAAAAATAATACCAGACAGGAGGAGGTGAAGTTCTTTTGAGGTATTAAAGATCTCATCACATTTTCAGATGATAGGATATTATTTGGTGTTATGATAATTGTATCTAGTTCTTTGAGGAAAGAAATGGCCTCATTAGCGCATGAGCCACACTGTGCTTATCAAAAAACAAAAAAAAGTTCAACAAATATTTTACTGGCCAAAGCTATCTCAGTCCGTGCAATAGTTTGTAGGTCATTGTAAAACCTGTGAAATTTACAGACAAGCTTATGTTAAAAAAACTCCTACCTCATGAAATTCATAAGTTGCCATTTCAGACAGTAGGAATAGACACTTCTAATGGAGATAAGAGTTATTTAGTTCTCATAGAATTCTTTAGTAAATGAATTGAAAACTTTCATATCTCTGACAAAAGTGCAGATGAATGTATTAGACATATTAAACAAGCGTTTTCCACATATAGTATACCTAAGATTGTGGTGTCGGATAATGTACCCTTCTCAAGTACTAAATTTTATCAGTTTGCTGACAAATGGAATTTCAGCACAGTTACAACCAGCCCCAGATATCATAAATCTAATGGGATGTTAGAGGAAGCTGTGGGCATTGCAAAATCTTTGCTAAAAAGGCAAACCATAATAATGGTGAACAGACTTAAGCAATTATTAGGCACTTACGGAAACCAAATCGGATCCACTCGACAGCGAGTAAATCTGTCGGAAACATCATGCGATGAGGATCTACCAGCCCTCAAGATCTCAAAATGTTCAACTCGATCCTGGCACTGGATTCCTTAGATCTACCCTGCTCGGGAGCAGGGTAGATAGCAGCCAGCAGACGATACAAAGGAAAGAGCACATAAAAAGTCAACAAGCAGACTCCCATATGTGTACATAATGTAAAACATGTTGTAATGTGATTTAAATGCATGTTCATGGAAAATACGATGTCAGATCGTAGTATTTTTGTTGAACAGGAAATCTGGAGCAGTTTATCAAGTATAAATGTCGCCAGAGTACGTAATTCAGGAATGGAATACATTATTATTACTAGTACACAATTTTAATGCTGTATAAGCATATTATACCAGTATGAAAAGGATATTCTGCACTATTTTTACCTGGTCTAATAACGTCCCCAGTAGCATCCAACGTTGGGCCAACGGTGAAAATTGTTTGGAACTGTTGGTAATACGCTGTGTTGGAAAACAACGGTAAATACAATGTTGGCCTAATGTAGTATGCCAAGAAAAATTAAAAAAAAAATAGATTATTATTGCAATGAATCAAGAACATTCTGAAAATATTTATAATAAATCAGGAAATGTATGAACACACTGGAAGATAAAAATGTTGTTATTTGAATTTTCTTGGTTGAATGTTGGCAGCAAGTTGGCAAACACACAGTTGTGTTTTGGTGTGTATAATTACATTGGGCCAACGATACAAAATAAAAACATTTTACACAAAGATTTCGAGATAAGGTTTTTAACATAGGAAATTACCCATCATTCAAGTTTGTAAAAAGATTGAGTTGCTTTTTTAAAATAATCAATTTTATGTGGCAATTATTAGTTGGCTTAATGTTGGCTCAATGTTGTAAATTCAACTGTTGGTTATAGGATCTTTGAAAGAACTGTGCAATGGGAGTTCATGACTGAATTTGTTTGTATGGACATACTCCATTGCGAAATAAATGACTGTCACAAGAAAACTAAAAGTAAACATAAGACAAGAAAACATAAAAAGCAGAGTATGCTTTAGTCATCAAGATACAAAACATGAAATTCCAAAACTGGAATATGGTCAGATAAAACAAGGAACAAACAGAAAATAAAAGAAATAACAAAAATATAAAAAACCTAAGTTGACATGTGACACAACGATGAGACAGAACAAACACACAAACAGAATTACAGCAAACGACACAACGATGAGAATAAACAAAACACAAAGATGTCGGACACAAACAGAAAAAAAACAGAAAAAAAAAAACAACAAACAACACAAACGATGAGACGAAATAAAACACAGTAGTTTTCCAAACAGTCAGTACGAACGGCGTTTCGGGAACTGGAATCTGTTCCCGTCATCAGGTAGACACACAGGGTTCAGAAACACTCGTGTTACTAATATATATTTTGGGTAGTCACGCATGTCTTTGATCATCTATTTATTCATATTAGTTGACAACTTCATCCATGAGCCGCATGAATTCGTTAAAATTCCTCGCCATTTTTTAAAACTGGTCTGTACAGAACAGCTGGCGATTCGCCGAATGAGGTCTGGCCGTCATTCACCTGCAATCTCCCAAAAAGTGGAAACTTTGTGGCGAATGGTTGTTCGCCGGCTATCCGCTGCTCTCTGAAGGAGGTCTATAATGTGCAAGACTCCAGATTAGGGTGGAGGGAGATTGGTTGTACTTCGAAAGACGTTTATAATTACGGGCCTTAGTCTCGTGAATAAATATGATATTATGTGGTAACCTATTTTTCTGAGTGACTAATAATCCAATATTCTGAAAATAAATGTAGTCCTACCTAGCCATGTCCAATAATCGTGTATGGCGAGTGCTTTTCATTTTAATAAAGAAATACTGTCAAGATAATGTTTGCAGCAAATGCATATATAATATTCACAATTCAACTTGGATCTAAAATAATAAACACAATTGGGTTGTTGATCTGCTGCAATATCACTTCTTCCTGTCTCTGTAAGCCTACCTTATTCAAATCCTTCCTAATTTTCCAACCACTTTCAGTCACCAAATCATCCTGCAAAACATACTACTGCCTTACTGACCTTATACAACCATAGACTGCTTGCCCTGCTCCAGCCTCCTCTACACCTTTTTGATTCTTCTCACAATTGTTACCTCTTCCCCTATGCATACCATCCTAGTTGTGTGACAATGTAACCCTCGTCATCCTCCCTTTCCACAGCTTTAAAATTACATCATAATTACAGATGGCCTTTAATTATCTTCCTAGTTTCAATCTTACCCTTCATCCATCTTTGCACCTTTACGATCTACATCTCGAATTTCACGTATGCTAGCTGAGTATTCGAACACTCACCGTACCATCAAACCGTATGCTTTTTCCTTTACCTTACAGCTCCCTCCTTTCAGTAGGCCCTACCATTTTAAAGCATACCACTCTCTCCACTTGTTTTGTTTACCTAAGGTCACTTTGCAGCAGAGTACCTATGTAGTTATACTGTGTGGCTTTATCAATCTCTTGCCCATGCCATTTATAAATTAATAAATGTCTACACACTAAGCCTTTTAAACCTGAGGTTCCCCAGTTTGACACAAACTGGAATTATCTACTAATTACTTAAAACTTTATTTTAGACAAAATATAATGTAACCGGAAGCCAAAATTCAAATTTCCCATAAATCTAATTTCTGTGATACATTACTGTCTATCCTATGCACAACTAATATTTTTAATTAAAAAATTATCACAAGAATATAACAACTCTTAAATCAACACTTGTAATGGGGAAACAGCCCAGTGTCAAATACATCCTACCTCCTCACTTGCCAGACATTTCCTACAATTTCTCAAACCTATTCTCCATGACCAACTCCCCGTCAGAAAATTCCACTCTTTCACGAACCTCCTAAGCCCAGACTGCATATTCCGTTCTGTTCCGCTCTCACCCTCTGAATTTACACACCATTAGTCCAACTACCTCTATACTCTGTCTTATTTAATAATAAACTTAAATAACCCCACCCTGACCAGCCTTTCCACTCTTCTGCTGTCCAAATATCAAGTATTTATCTTAAGTTCTAAGCTACTCACTAAGCAACCAGCTGAATGCACCAGCAAAGCAAGTGCACATACACTTTGTCTTTTACGAGTAGGTACCAGTAATGTGTCTGCCAGTAAACAGTACCTATAATTTGAGAAGTGTGCTACTGTAGACTTAACTGACCCAATACAGTACATTTTTATGAAAAAATCAGTTTTTATCAATATTTCAATGTTTTACGTGTCCCTGTTTTTTAAATATGTATTTGCTTTATAAGCTATTCTCATATGTACTGTTTTTTAGGTTTTATTTCAAACTGAATGGTTTAAAAATATATTACACATATATATGATTTTAAGAAAAATGCCATGTCTCGTAGCTCACATACAGTTTACATCATAATTGAAACTAAAAATTGGCTTAAAATATATTATTTGGGCTAAAATTTGGCTAACTTATTCCATTGCATAGTCTACACCTCATGCGTAGGCTTGGATACATTTGTCCCACTTACCTTGACCTGACTGTTTAGCACGAAAGCGTAGAAGATATACTGATTTACAATTTAATACTCATTTATTTTATTTTCATCTACATGAGGCAAAATATACTTAATATTTCAGGCTCTTATAGTTGACATATAATATCATAAAGAACTGCTATTTAAGACTCCTGTACCAACACCTACAAATTTATTTTGCTTCAACACAAACTAAATTCAAAAAATTCTGTTCACATATTTCTTTATTTATTTATGTAAAGAGTGGCTATTAATGTGGGAAAAAGGAACATTGCAAGGCACAAATATTTTGTAGCAAAATCAAAATCTTTAATTTTAGTTTATTTTATTGCATCCCCTTATTTGTGTACAATATTGAAAAGTCATGCTTACATACAAAGTACAATTACTTAAATGACACAAATACAAAGCACATGTAAAATAAGGAAGCAGTGGAGCAAATTCTTGTTAGTTGAGGCTTGTGATTATATGTAAGCCCATGTCTGCATTCTTCACAATCTCTACATGAAAAAAAGAAGAGAAAAAAAGCTTATTCACAAAATATTTAATTTTTAATATAATTTACAGGATAACTCCTATTTCCTATATTTTATAAAAAAGAACAAGTCTCAACAATACCAATTTTAAGAACTGTGTTAAGTTTAATGATACTCAGTTTATACAAGTGTGTTTTTCTTTTAATTTCTGAATAATGTTGGCATATTTCCTTTTGCACGAGGATGTCACATTAACTTATTTTGCATCTTTCTACATAAGCCCGTTTAGCTATGTGTGTTCCTTATACTCTTGGTAATAGTAAGGGAGTTGAAAATTCAGAATTTTTTCTTGATCATAAGCTAGCATCCAAAAAATTGCAACCTGTAACAAGTTCTAATCACTTCCTCATTGACTTACAAAACCCCTCCTAAACTTACCAATCCCCTTCACCTTCAACACTTCTGAGAGTAAATTCTTCTCCCTCAGAAGTATAGACTACCTCCCTGCTCTTTTCTGTTCATCTGAATCTTCTCACTATTATTCTCTCTTCCTCTATACTCTGCCCTAGTTAATAGGCAGCCTAACATATCCAAGTCTCTGAGAAAAATATTTTGCTATACACTACATACACAGAGCATTCTTGTACACACATAATACTTATATTTAAATATAATATTGATTTTAGTACTTGACGAAGTTTTCATCGGTTGAAATTTCAAACACAAAAAACTTGAAATTTTGACTGACCTACCCTACCATAGTTAATTGTTCCGTAACAGCCTAATGAGTGTCAAGTCAATGTGAACTGGCCTATTAAATAACACACAGTACTCTAGTATTACATTTACAACTGAATAGCTGTTGAAGATGATGAATTATGATTTCTCTCAAATCAAAAGTCTGTAAGTCTATTTTGATACCATTAGTATGGCTCTTGTAAGTCTATCAGCATTGAGGCTTCTGTGACTTCAGTGCATCAAAAATGATGGATGCGACAAAGCTGAAACACTGCATTTAATTTAGTAATAACAATAATAAGATTATTACACTCGCAACTGGGCTAACGCCTGGTGGCGAGCAGAATCCTTCCCATCTCCACAGCACCAATCCTTCCAACCCCCCGCAGTCACCATCTCCTCCCGCAGTGCATTGCACTACCCCACTGTCCTCACCTCTCCGTTCGACGCCACACCCTCTGAAATTTTCTAACTGTTGTTTCCGTTTCCCTTAGTGTGCAGGTCAAACTGCCCTATCCTCCCTCCCCATTCATAACCCAATACTACCTGACCAGACTTTCTGTTCTCCTCCTGTCCCACAACAATTTCCATTCCAATACCTGTATCAGTCGCAAGACCTAAAGTTCTTTCCTCCTCACCAGCCTGACCTTGCCTTTTCCATGTATTCATCACCTATCTCACTGCACTTCACTGCACCTTCACCAGCTCTTGCTCCACCACCTCCATGCCGCAACAGTCAAGAGAACACGCAGGCCCTAACTTTATGTTAACTAAACACTAATTTTCAAGACACAACTTACAATAAGAATGTATTGTTTGTGGACATATGCCAGTGCTCATGTTCTGTTGACCAAACTTGTGTTAAACAACAATGTACACAAAACAGAAAAAAGCAATCTCAGAGGAATTCTGTCCATTTGGTCAACTAAACATGAGCAATGACATATTTCAACAAACCAACACATTCTTATTGTTAACTCCCATTACAGCAAATAAAATAATCTCCTACAAATTACAGAATTACAGCCAATTATTTAAATCAGTATTTTGTAGTGCAGTGTGATTCAAATGTAACTTATTTTTTTTTGTAGGAACTACAGTGTTTTACAACAAAAATTAATTTCACTATTTCTATCTTTCAAGGCTGTGCTTTTAATTATTTTTGATTTGTATCAGCTATTTTTTTTTATTTTAGATACAAAATGTGACTAAATTGGGCTCTTATGAAATGTTCATACATCTCATAGTTTTCGCATAGGCTAATGACTTGTTAAAGTCATATTTTAAATGTTTCCATTTTAACGACTACACTAAAACAAACTGCTATACCAAACTCAAAAAAATCACAGTGGATACAGACATTGCAAGCTACAATTTAATACTCATGAAAATAAGGAATAAACATTATTTGTATTTTTTAAAAATGTTGAAATTTAAAAAATGCAATAATTGTTTTTAATTATAAATAATTCTTTATTTTTATGAGATTGACATTGTAGCATGCAATGTCTTTATTCACTGTGAAATTTTTTAGTTTGGTACATCAGTTGGTTTTAGTGTAGTTAAAACAGAGACATGCAAAATATGGCTTCAACAAGCCTGAGAGAAAAAAAGTTTCATAAGAGCCAAATTTAGTCACATTTTGTGTCTAAAATAACAAATATATATATATATATATATATATATATATATATATATATATATATATATGGTACACATAAAAAAATGGCGATGAAAATTGTGATAGACCGCACCCTTAAGGTTAAATATTAATTTTTGCTCTGACGTGAATTTCAAACATCATCATTTGTACTTATTTTCTGCATGTTTGAATGCTACTGCAAATCCTCTTGTGTGTATCTTACCAGCATCCTATACTCTGTCCACTCTAAGGTTGAAGCAGAAGTAAAAATTGCTAGCAAAATAAATCAAAGAAATTTTATTATATCTTAATTCCTCACATTGTGACTGTGCAGTAGCACAGTTACCTTGTATTTTTTAATATTTCAAATTAAATTTATGCAGTGCAAAAATTTGTATTGGCATTCGTTTTAATGAATTAGCTACAACCTTACAATGGATAGAGTATAGTAAGTTAGAGGATAGGTCTAACTGTACAAACTAGATGTAGGCCTATTTTGATTTCTGAAAAACATACAAGTTCAACCAGGGTAGGAGAGTGATGGGAATGTTGAGCAGGTTTTGTATGATAAAATTTTAGTATGAATTTAATAACATAAGCAGTAAGTTCTTTTGAATGCATACATCATTTCATAGGCCTAAGCAATAAAATTAAAAATCACTTACTTGTCTGCAACTTGTTGTAGTACTGGGTGGGTTGCACTGGTTTCCGCATCACCTGTGAGAGGAGTCTCAAGAGGTACAGTGCTCAATGCGTTAACTTTTTATTTCACATGGCGAGTTTCCCCAGGACGCCTATTAAGCCATGGGATGTAAACACCACAATTTTAAAGACATATTATCACTTCATTTATAGAAGTTTCACCTGCAGCTGACGTTTTATTTTCTGCATGTTTTATCATTCGAACTTGACATACGGGTTACTTCGCAACACCAACGATGTTTAATTAACATTAGAACAATATTTACTGGGACAGTACATGTACCATGTTATTAAATAAATAGCAAGCATGCCCACTATTAGGCTAGCAGAAAATTTGTTGTACACACAAAATTGACTTCGTTTATAAAACAGACATGCAGTTTTTACAGTGGATTATTATTAATACTGTTGCAAAGGTAGGCTATGCTACGATTATTATTGTCCTCAATTATCACATTCACAACGAATGCACAGTAACTGTTTGCTTCGAAAACGTCTAAAATATTCGTTGCTGTAAAATTCCAGTGGATTTTTTTTTTAAGTTGTGCACAAATCTTCTTTGAGCTAAATCAAGAAATTACGTCCGCACACTTCACAAACTAACCTATCACTTCACTTCACACTATTTTTTCTTGGCCTTGGGTTAATCCGTACAGCCATACACGAGACCAATATACCCATTTGACCGTGGTAATTATTTTATTATAGACTATAGTGGGAGTGAGTAATTTCATTGTACCTTGTGTCTACACTACCAGTGATTTTTAGCCATCGGAAATTGTTTCGTGTAATTGAGCTTCTATAATTTCTTCGAGGGCAGGGGTTTTAAATATGGACGTTTCTTTACCTGATAATTCCGTATTTGACTGGCCAATAAGCGTCCTCCATTCCTCGTCCTACGATCCGCTCTTGTCGGCTGCCACTGCTATACTGATCAGACGAGCAATTTCGGCTCGTGAATGTGGGAAAGATAATTTTTGTAGGCTGATATCCATGCTAGCCTAGACTTTTGATTGCGTTTGGTGCGTTAGATATTGACGTCATTTGACTTCAAAAATGTGAAGATAGCTTCATATATTTCCAGAGAAGCCTGATATAATAAACATTCTCTATTTAAAGGAAAAGATACACCCAATTTAGTTAATCTCTGAAGAAATATTTCTCTGTTTTTTAACTTGTTACACTGAAATAGTATATGATTAACATCCTCTTGCGATCGTCCACATTCGCATGTAGCGTATTCACATATATTGATTTTAAATAGGTGTTGTTTAAATCGTCCATGATTTAATCGAAGACGTACGATCGTCGTATAGAAACTTTTAGACCGATTCATTCGTTGGAACCATAGTTTCTTTTGCAAAATCGGTTGAATAGTTTTATACGGAATAGCTGTATTTGAAGTTTCCCATTGAAACAACCATATCTTTCTGATTTCAGTCTTTAGTTTTTGGAGCGTTATGGGTCTGGAAATTTCCGAACCTGCATTTGCAGCCATTTTGGCAATTTTATCTACAGTTTCGTTAGGCCCTATACCCATATGGCTTGGTATCCAAGAAATCATTATTTTTATTCCATTTTTTTCTAAAGTAAATAAGTTATCTTTGATTTGAAGCACTATATCTGAAAATTTAGGAGATTGTGTGATATTTTGCAATGCAGTCAACAGGCTTTGTGAGTCTGTGTAAATCCAGTTTCTTTCTCTGCCTAAAGTTTGAACAATTTCTAAAGCCTTGTGTACAGCATAAGCTTCTGCATAAAAAATAGATGTCTCCACCGGTAATTTGAATAATCCAGACTTTTTAAGTTCAGGAATGTAATAAGCACAGCCCACTGAGTTGTCATTTTTTGATCCATCGGTGTATATCTGTAAATAGTCCTTACATTTACGAAGATGTTCTGCAAATATTTGTTGCGCTACCCATGAAGTAATATCTGTTTTTCGGTCTGAATACTCGGGATATATTTTATGCATCTGAATGGTGTAATGCAATGTCCTAAAATGGACTGAGTAGCACGTGATATAGTTTTCCCTTGGTAACTGTGAGGAATATTGTTTGATAGTAGGAAGGATATCCAAGTCTATGTTATTAATGACAGTTCTAACTGGATGTAGATGGAAAAAGGATGTTTTTATCCAGTACTTATTTGCTATGTATTTGAACCATAGTTCGATAGGTGGGATATTAGCTTCCACATGTAAAGCGACAATTGGCGATGAATTCATGGCACCGAGGCACTTCCTTAAACAGGCATTTTGTAACTTCTGCAGAAGTGTAATATTAGAGGCACTTACAGTAGACATCAACATACATCCATAATCCAATTTAGCTCTTACAAAGGTCTTATAGAAATATAGAAGGGTTCCAGGATCGCCACCCCATTTTGTGTGACTAATAGCTTTCATCATATTTAGCACTGAGCATAGCTTTACTTCCAGAAATTTGATTTGTGGGGTCCATGTAAGGTGAGAGTCCAACAATATCCTCAAGTAACGATGGTTTGATACGTTCTGAATAGTTCGGTTAGACATCTGAATGCGAAGTGTACTTTTAGTGATCCTTTTTCTTGTGAAGACCATCACTTTAGTTTTCTCGAATGAAATATTTAGTCGATTAAGTATCAGCCAATCTTCAAGGAGTTTTAATGCCTCAATCATTTTTTCTTCTGCCTCCATTACATTGTGTGTCAGATGAAATAAGACTATGTCGTCCGCATAAGCCAGGGAGCATACACAATTGCCAATGTTAAATATTAGATCTTGTGTATATAAAATGAAAAGAAGGGGGCTTAGAACACCCCCTTGCAGTGTACCTATGTAAGTTGTCCTACCTGATGTGTAATAATGACCCATTTTCATGTGGACTGTACGTCCAGACATTAGAGAAAAAATAATTTGTACGATTTGCCTAGATATGCCCAGCTTATCCAATTTACTTAGTAGAGTGGGTATATGTACTGAATCAAAAGCAGACACCAGATCTATAAAACATGCAGTTAGTATGCCTTTCATTCTAAATGCTTCTAATGCCCAGCGTACTTTTATAGCTACTGCATCTACTGTAGAACGCATCTTCCTGAATCCAAAATGTTCCCGTCATATTAAATGAATAAATTCTAGCCACCATTCCAGTCTACTCTTTAGTATGCGTTCAAACGTCTTTGCAACACATGATGTGATTGTGATAGGCCTATATGAAGTCGGCAAGGATGGGTCTTTGTTCGGTTTGATGATTGGAGTTATTAAGGCCTCTTGCCATTGTTGAGGGACTATTGCATTCTTGAGTATGCTGTTAAATAATCATCGTAGATAATTATGACCCGATCTAGGCATTTCATAAAGGTGTCGATCCGTGATGCCGTCCAGGCCAGGACACTTGCACGTCTTCGCAAAGCTGACCGGTATTCACTATATTCAATTGTGGCAGTAAGGCATTCTGTTCCCTGACACTTACGAAGGACTGGACTTGCTGTTCCAACAGAATTAAGCTCAGATTTTGTTGTCACATAGTCAGGAGCAGTAAGTTTATGTATGCTCGTCAGAAGCTCAGGGCCTATCATCTCTTGATTAATGACAGTGGCTTTGTTTTGTAAAACTTTCAGGACTTTCCAAATGTCATGGTTTTTAGTGTGTATCGACATATTAGAGCAAAATTGTCTCCAGTGGGCTTTCTTGCTTTGCTTGACTTCCCGTTTGAATTTGGCATCTTTTGATAAATACAGTAGAAAGTTTGACTGTGAACTATTTTTCTTATATGTAGCAAAAGCTTGTCTACGTTCAGTATTTAAGCGGGCACATTCTTCTGTCCACCATCCACAGTATGGTCTTCTGAGTGACTTTGTTGTGCTTTTACTAGGAGTGTTTTCCACAATGGCATACATAACTGAATCTTGCCATAGATCATATTGTTGTTGTATGTTCCTGTCAACTGGTGTACCAGCAGTGATCACTTTTTCTAAAGTGGTTTTGTAGGAGTCCCATGCAGTGTTGTGGTACTTGAAGGATGTATACCATAATTGGTGTAAGTTTTGGAAGTCCGTGATATTATCCTGATCAATGCAGTCTATAGTGACTACAATTGGATAGTGGTCACTACCCATTGGGTCATTTAATGTGTTCCAAGTAATGTTTTTGACTAGGTTTGGAGAACAGAAAGTTAAATCTATGGCAGAGCTCCTCTTTTCTGAAGTTCCTACATATGTGTGCTTTCCATTATTTAAGAGAACACATGGAGATGCATTTAAAAATTCGGCTAGGTGTCTTCCAGCGTTATCTGTAATGGGATCACCACACAATTGATGGTGAGCATTAAAATCACCTCCTACAATTAGGTTTGATGTGAATGATGGAAGTAAGTCATTCCAGTCTGCCTGTGTTAAATTGTGACGAGGGGCGGCATAAACAGAGTATAAAGTAGTTGGACATCCTTTGTACCAAACATTGCAGGCTGCAATTTCTACATCTGGATGTGTCTTATCGATGTGGACGTCAGTCGAGAGTATGCTTTTATTAACTATAACTGCTACACCATGGTTATTTAGCCCTGAATCATGATATATGTTGTAATTCGATATTGGGAAATGATGGTGCTGTTGCTTCCAGCGTGTTTCTTGAAGTATTATGACATCACTGGGTTCAACTTGAGTGTATTTTTGTATAATACCTAATTGTAATGTTAGAGATCTACAGTTCCATTGTAAGATTCTCATTTTATAGTCTTTCGACTCATGTAATGAGCCTGTTCCATAAACTTCGTTGGTACATTTTTATTCCCCTTCATTGGTTGATATTGTACGTTCTGTAGCACATTGGTCGAGATTAGAACGTACCTTTTGTATAGCTTCTCTAAGCATTGGCGTACCAATAATAGATGTTCCTTCGATTAAAGATAATAATCTTTGAATAGACGAATGTAGTGACATCGCCACCTCCTCGTGGTGATTGTTTGTGTCAATTGTTTCCTTGTTGGTGTAGGTTTTAGCAGCGTCATCCCTGGAAGGTTTATTTTGGTGTAATTTTGTGAATCCAGTGCTCGGTAACTCAACTTCAGGTCCAAACTGGGAATAGTATAACGCAATGGGAGATGTTTTTGAGTCACTTCCTTTTCTGGTTGAGACACTGTGAAAACTGTAGAGTGGCCTTTTCCTCTTTTGATTGGTGTACGAATTTGTTGGGATGGTCCTCGTTTCTTTTGAGTAGCAGTAAATTCTGCATACATTTGTAGGTTAGTATGTACCATCCCTGTCTTCAAATTCTCATTACTGTGTGATCTTTCTACTTCTGTTACACTCAGTGGCGAGGCGTGGATTGGATGGTTATGTAAGCAAGTATGTATACAGGAAGTTTTCCGCTAGTACCTGCCATTAAAGTGGGGGGTCCGGGGTCCTCCCCCGGAAAAATTTGAATTTTAACATGCAATTTGGTGCTATTTAAAGGGTTTCTGAACGAAAATATTGAATATAAAACTAAGAAAAAATTGTAATGCATTTAAAGATATTTTGCTAAAACTCATCGATTTATTTTGAACAACAGGTGAATGGGTTTTTTTTTCGGAGTTGAAGGGATGTAGCTGGCCCTACATGACCCATGCTGTGTTTATCCTATATTAAATATATGTATTTACAAACATATATCTTATATCCGTACACACAGACCACACCACACAAGTAAAATACGTTCATTCACACATGCAAACATTTGATATTACTGAACCAATCTAATAGTACAGTGATATGTACTAGAGCATTATTTCGTATAAACAAGTAAAATTAATGTTTCATAAACTGAACAAAATAATGTTTGATTTGGAAAAACAACTACAACGCAGGTTATTAAATTTGTGATGTGTCCTGCCCGTCTGCAAGCCAGGAAAACTGCGTTTTAAAAACAAATATAAAAAAAAAAAAGTAAATGTGACACAGTGTCACCTTAACTTTTTTTTTGCACTACAAGAGAATGATGTAACAACATGACTTACCCGTGGATTTGAATGGTCGTTAGTGATTGGCTGCAAAGAGAAGGTGGGCCTCGTCAGCACAATACTCTGGCTACTCAGCTGTCCACAGTTCATGCTACTAAAGTCTAACCTGGATTATTTAAATGAAAGCTCAATGCGGCGACTCTTCCTTGTAAACATATCTATAACATCGTCGTAAAATGAGTTTCTTTTTTTTTCAGTTCTTTTAATAGATTTTTTTCAATCGACAGAATAGACAAGGCTGAGAGTCGAGATTGACCTTGAGAATTGCGTAAGTACGTGTGAATTCTTTTCAAAGCAGAGAATGACCTTTCCGCAGATGAACTAGTTGCTGGTATTGTCAGTACCAAACAAATCAATTTCCATGCTTCTGGAAGTGTTTCTTGCA